>APFE030604802.1:7481-29356 GCA_000404065.3 Pinus taeda
TGTTGAGGATGATGTGGGTCAGAGGCATATGGTTGTAATCCTCTTGCTACTTTTTATCTTAATAAAGCTATTCTTGTTTTCTTCCATATTCTTGTGTACTTGTTTATATATGCATTTATATGGTTAACACACATCTGATCCTGTGTTATTTATAGATATAGATCTTTTTTTCTTCTATAGTAGTATGTTGTTGTGATTCCGCAGGCTCTCTTGAAGCTAGGCAGATGAAGAAGAAGCAGAGGAGCTCTATCAAGAAGGAGAGGAAATCAAGCGCAAGACTCAGGTTGGTGTTCTTGGTTCTCCTCTTGTTTATTTCTATAAAAGAAAACAATAGTAGACTTTACTTGTTTGTTTCTAAGATAGCCACCCATCTTAGGGGGAATAGCAACATCCGAGTGGACACTATTCTTGGTAACAACCATTGTGTGCACTCCCATGCAATTTTTTCCTCTTGCTATTTAATATCCCATAACTATTCCAAACCGTACTAATCTATGTGAGGGAGTTTGAATTATTTAATAAACTCCTATTTAACTATATTAGGAGTTAGATTCTAATTCAAATCAAACCACTTAATAAACCATCTGAGTGTTCGATCCCACAAATTCATTTGAAATACAATGATCTTAGTGCCATTCGAGCTGGTATATCCCTCCACATGGATTCACATAGATATCAATGTTGCTCTACATTTTTGTCTTGAGAACTTAGGGTACCGAATGAACGATCCTACCACATTCCCTACCATTGTTGTTTTACCAGGTGGAACTAATACAAAACCTTGTGAACTAGATTGTGAAAATATTGCATAATTTTTCTTCATGCTACTACCACAACTACCAATTAAACTAGAGCTACCAATTTCATATCTAATATGAAATTTATGAAATTTTAATATTTTGACTAATTTGGAAATAAAATTAACATGATTTTGATAAAGTACCAGGGGGAGGTTAGGGAGAGAGTTAACTTCATTACTATCTTGTGGACCACTACTTTATAGGATTAAACAATATTCAAAGAATAGTTTCCTCATCATGAAGTGCATTTCTTCATCTATGAGGGTATTTTCTTCGCCATCACAACTATATTTCTAGGTGTTTTGTGTGTCTATACTCCTTATGACTCCTCGTAGGTTTCAATTCCTCTATTATGGTGCCCTATCACATCTCCTATGAGACTCCTATTTCGCAAGAATGAGATCCTTCTCCTATTTTGATATTCTCCAACTCAGGGCTAGCCATTCCTCCAATCTACAACCCCAGACTACTCAATGTTTCACCTATCCACTGCAACTATCTTCTCTGTCTTCTAATATCTCGTAAATTCGCTTCCTACCATTCATCAATTATCCATGCCCTTCTAATTTCCCTAAAATCTTATGCCTCACGCAACTCTTTTGTATCCATCGCAACTTTCCCTCATATTTTGCAACTAAGAATTATCTCTCCCATAACCCTACACGTAGTACCTAGTTTTTTAAGCTACCATGCTAGTTTTTTGGAATGGTAATAGTCTCTCTATAGCCACCCCTCCCACATTTATCCACTTTCACTAGCCTGTCGGGGTCAAAATGAGCTAAGAGCTACTATGACATGACTCAACGTCCTAAGTATAGTTAAGGAGGTGGAATCGAAAAAATGAAACTTTACTTACATTACTCAGAAGCTATAGGACCCCTAGGAGCTAAAAAACCACTCCAGGTGCCTAGAGCCTGAGGTAGACTACTTTTTCACTAACCTAGGCTACTAGTCACATGCATAAGACTAGAAGGTAGTGATTTCAGTCTTAGTTCTTCAGTTCTAAGCCTACAACCGCAAGATATGTGCCACCTTTTAAGGGATAGACTCCAAATCACTACCCAGAACGTGATGAGACTTTCTAAAGTAATAAATGACACAAGGAAAAATAATCTAACACAAAACTTAATTAAGGAATTTACCTAACCAAACCTAACCATGAAAGTCATTTCGTTAAACTCCTGGCGAGCATAAAATGTATAGGTCATGAATTCATATCTAAACATAGATATCTAAAACATATCTTAGAATCATCAAAAAGGCATAATGCCCTTGTGCAATAGCTTCCATAACATCTATTAGGTCATGCATTCAATAACCATTCAGTTTCCAAACAAACATGATAAGGGCCATGACTAGAATCTACCATAAAACCATGTTTATAACCAACATATAACTGAGATAATAACAATGATAGAACATCCATCAAAGTGACATCATAACAAGTAAATTTATTCATAAAATACAAAAGGAAATTATCTCTTATTAACACATTCAAAATCCAATGAATTCGGGGACTTCCACATACCGCCAAACCATCGATTGTGTTGAACCAAATCTTTCCTTCATCCAATCACCCTCATGATATATTCAAAGCATGAATGTGGGTTATCATGGGATAGACCAATCCATTAACAATGAAGGGAATTCATAGGTTAAACCACCCCCACCCTAACACTACCAAGGTCTCACCTAAACTGGTCCTGAGATCACAAAACCAAACTGAGCTTGGATGCCTCAGAACTCCTTCACCAACCTTGAGGAAGTTTCCTTCTCCACGCACTCATTGAGATATTCCCAAAGAAAACCATCTCCATCCCCAATCCTTGGTATTTTCTTGAGACCACCTCACCTAGATCTAAAACCTTTTAGTAATCCAAAGCTCAACCAAGAATGAATCCATCACACCATGGCTATCCAAAAATGGAAGCACAATATTAAAACCACTATCAAACCTAACAAAACCCATGCCAATGAAAAAATAAACCAAATACACACATACATGTACCATGCATACCAAAACCATTTAGGAAATCATATGTAAAACTTGTTACCTACGAGTATTCCCACTGAAGCCACTTGATCCAAATTTTCCTTCCTTGATGCTTGCTTTCATTTGCTTTCCTTTTCTTTCTTTGTCCTTCCTTTTCTTCCTAGCCTAATTTCTCCTCTTTGTGCTCTTCTCTTCTCTGAAACCAATTCCAACACTAAACTGACAAAAGGTTGTGAACTAATCCTCAATAGCCTTTTTATTATTGGTGCCTCTAATTTTTTCATTTTCCCTCTATTTTCCTTTTTCCTCTCATGCAAATTTGTGACCTTTCATCTCACTTTTCTCCTATTTCCCTTATTTTCATAAATAAAATTCCAATAAATACCTCTTTTCCTTTTCAAAACCCTTTTCAATGTCATTGCCGATTTCTTAACCATAATAATCCAAATGAACACCCACTAGGATGTTTTGTCCAACATTCAACTTGGAATACAT
Organism: Pinus taeda; assembly: GCA_000404065.3. NCBI lineage: Eukaryota > Viridiplantae > Streptophyta > Pinopsida > Pinales > Pinaceae > Pinus > Pinus taeda. The sequence continues at coordinate 10,770 of APFE030604802.1, forward strand.
GTCCCATGACCTTGGTCTTATTTTTTGCCTTTATTAACTTTATTACATGATTTTTAACGCAAGTCTATTGTAGACCCCTCCCCCTTAGGGGAACACCATCCTCGGTAATGTATGACACCTATGATTAGAAATGTTGAAAGCAAAACATACTATCTATGGAGATTTATAACCCATCTCATTATAATATTTACAATGACGTCCTGCTGAAAACAAAATAAACATACCACTTACTTGAGTTTTATAACATAGATCTTTACAGTATTTACAATAAAAACCATACATAGTTATACACATTTGCTTCAACTAGAAAACAATCATACTCTTCATGGACCTTTATAAATACATCTTGATACAATATTTACAATACTATATTGACATATCCATAAGCACATTTTCTTTAACTAGCAAATAAAAGGATACAATGCTTGCATTCACAACAAGGGAATTTAGAGGCTCACACCTCCACCCTGAAAGTAATATCGTGATTCACCTCCTTCCCAACAATTCTAGAATCCACTGCCAATGTCAACCTACATCCAATGTCAAGCGTTATGATCCTTTTGTTACATGTTCCCTCGGTGAACAATTACCGGCTAATTATTCTAGGGCACACTCTGAATGTGCATATAATTCCATATGGAAATTCTAATTACCAAGACAAATCCATCCCCTATCCTTTCATTCTCTATTACACAGTCCCTCGGGTAATCTGGTCACCCCCTTCTCTGTAGTCACTCACCTCCCAAATTCCCTAGCAGCCCCTATCCTAGGTGATCCATCCCTTGGCAAGGTTTCCTTGCATCAGAAGGTCCAAAACCCAAGGCATATCCTTGCCTGAAAACCATCATACTTGTTTCTGGGAAAACTAGTGTCTTTTCAATCTGCTAGCCCTCTAGGATTGGCAGCTATCCTAGAAACAAATAATCGAAGCAATTTGGAGTTTCATCTATGTATAATAGATAAGAGAGAAGTAAAGAAACGAACTTGGATCTTCCGCTTGACTCCTTGCTTGAACTCTCTCCCCCTTGACAGAGCTTGCAACTCCTTTCCTACTTATCTCGCTTAAGGAATACCTGTAGAGACAAAGTAACAAAACACCATCAAAGCATCTCGATCTATTAGATCATAAGCATTGCATAATAAAAAATACAATGGCATTCACAAATACACGATTGTATGGAGGAAAACACAAAGAACTTTATTAAAATAGAAGGGAGAATTACAACCCAGCTGTCTGATCCAGCATCATCCTCCCAGCGTCAAAGCCCGCTTCACCTCATGAAAAGCAGGATCACCCAACAATACAATATTCCTTGTCAAAGACAAACTATTAGCACTTCCTTACAAATTACAAAATTCCAGCCCCTAGATCTATTAGATGAGGGATCCATTTATAGATGTCTGCAAGGGTGTGAGTCATCTTTGGGTTTTTAATTAATGTCATTCCACTTGTTGTTATTGGTTCCACTTGGAGATTTCTTGGATCACTTACTCATCCTTGGGCGAATTCAAAGAGGCAAGTGTCATAGGAGGAGTTTCTAGAAGATTCCATGAGAATCCACTTAGCAAATTGTCTTGGACATTTGTCCATTCTCACTCATCGCACCCCACGGAAGGCCTCTTCAGTATGCATTGCACCTGGCTAGTTTAGAAGTCAGTATGCATTGTACCCTGACAGTGGGGCAGTCAATATGGTCCAGTTTTGAGTGGGTTTTTAGGTGGAACTTCTGGGGAATGATGTAATGAGTTGACCATGATCCTTTAGGGTATGAAACAACACTTTTAGGGGTTAAAGAGCCCTTGCTTTATCAACATATAAGATTGGGGTTGTAGTGCCCAAATATGTCTATAACAGATGCCCCCTAAAGCATGAATTCGTAAATCTTTTGATGTCGGGTGAAATGCTTTATCATGAGGATCCGAGGTATTCGACCTGGAAGGAAACCTGTATAAGATACAATATAATACATCATCACAATATAATTTTCTATGATCTAGCTGAGGCAGGCATTCCCATGCTCAGCTTTATAAATTCATTTTCATGTACATAGAACAGATAATCGTCTGTAGTTGCAGACTGGAAATTCTTTATATGTAGAGTCATCATCCCTTAACTTGGATGATCATCTATGCAACTTCTGTGTACATCTGATGTCCTTATATTCCTGAATATATCACAGCTTGGATGGATGAAACTAGATATGGGGTCTTCAAACTCGTTCGATCTTCGCCTGCTGTACAAGTCGATCCATGTGAAAAGATGTCCTGAAGTCGAACATGGTTAGACATCGCCTGATTACTAGCCAATAATGTAAGTTGTTAAGAGACGTGAGAGGAATCACCGATAATGATAATGGCCCTCAAGGTACTATAGTACAATTCACGTTGTGTGAATATGTAATCCGATGTTGAACACAACGCAAAATCTTTCAGTCGAAGGCCATTGATGTAAACCTGTCACCGGAAGTGAGAAACTTGTCATTGAGGCATGCAAGCTTCAAAGTACTAAAAGGGTTGTTTCTAAGTCAACTTCTATGATAATGAGTTGATGTTGACAAGAAGTGACCCATCATAGGAGGGCCTTAATGTATCCCACATCAACGACATGAAACAAAGAAAATGATTTTCTGGAGGTGAAAAACGATCTGACGATACAAGGTTCAAGAATGGTGGCCATGAAAAATGGAGGGTGAAGGTATTGCAGTGGATGAGGCATTAACTGGATGGTGAATTCTTTGAATGACTTCTCTTGAACATATCAGCAACACTAAGATGGATTGGTAGCATTAACCCCAAAATATGGATGGTATGGAGGACCAATGGTGATATGACCAGTGAACGAAATAACTCAACTTGACTCAATCATGGTGATGAAGTGAAAGTGTCATGTTCAAGAGTGACCTACTACCAATAAAATTCTTTAAGTTTTCTTCCCTTTTTCCCCAGTCATTGCTGACCACTACCTCTTTATTTTTGTCAAGCTTGAGGAGGATAACATATGCTTGTTCAATAATTTGCCCTTTGGGCAAACTTGTTGCTATGTTTTAGCGAGCCTAGCGACAGTGAAACTCATTCTTGTCTAGGTAGACAAGTTTTTCGCTCTTGTTTTAATGAGTTTAACGACAAGGATAACTCAATCCTTTTCATGTTTAGAGAGTTTGAAAAGGGACGAAAAGAAAACAGAGTAGTTATTTTTCATAGCATAATCCCTTAAGTCTGAAAAAGGATAAAATAATACGAAAGGGGTGATTTTTCGATAACTTTAGCAAGACGAAAAGACAAGCGCTTGAACTTTTTCATGGGATAAACCCTCAGGTCCGAAAAATATTAAAATATACAAGAGGGATGGCACTTCCAATCACTTTATTGAGCTAGAAAGGCCAATAGCTTGACAATCTTTTCATATTTAACGAGTCTAAAAAGAGTTTAAAGTAGAGTCATTTTTTGAGGAACGAGTTGTGTTTAGGGTAGCAACTGGTTCCAAGTAAGCTTGGAACTTCTCAAAACATGGTGATGTGAAGAGGGTGGCTAACATGACCACTCATTGTAGTTGCTCCTCAAAAAGGTAAAAAATCAAGTGGAAGCCTATGATCGGCCAAAAGAATGGATGTGATGGTAGGAACACAACTAAGGCTCAAAAGGTTGATATTATGGAAACCACAAAGGTTATTTACCGAAGGTGGGTTCTTTTTTCAATGAGCTTGAACTCTAGGGGAACATATGCTCAGTGGTAGGTTTATTTTTTAACAATCTTGAACCATGCGATAATATTACTCATGGTGGTAGGTTTATTTTTTAACGGGTTTGAACCATACAACAACATTGCTCATAGCCCGGTTCATTTTTTAATGAGCTTGAACCGTGGGATAACATATACTCATCTTCTTTTTATGTGAGTTAGAAACAACAAAACTAAAAAGCTAAAAAAGACTAAAAATCTAAGGAACTACTAAGGTTAGGTAGGATAGTTTCATCAGCAGCTGGACAAAACACTTCCTTTGCTTTGTCTGCGGTGCAAACAAAGGTGAATGGTGTGTTAGACCAATCACCTAACCTAAGAAGTTTAAAGTTAAAAAGCTAAGAAACTAAAAAGCTAAAAAGCTAAAAAAAATGAAATTTGTGGTTTTTAGTTTGCATAAAAAGGTTTGCATGCCCCCAAGCATCGAGAAAAGGAGAGTCTCCAAGTAACCCTATGGAAATCACTACAGTTAAGTAGGATTTTTTTTGTTAGTGGAGCTGACGAAAACTTCCTTGGCTTTGTCTATCAAATAGGCAAAGGTGAATGTTGTGAGACAACACTTCCAATCACATAACCTATAGGGAAACCTATAGCGAAACCTATCTTTTCAGCTGGGTACATCCACCTAAGCAGACCAGGGTGCATGCCCCCTAAACTTTGTTACATTCATCAAACTACTCGCAGTAATTAGGTGGATGGAATGAAGGTTGAAGAGACATTCTCGACGCAAAAGGACCATTTAGGGATGATGTTTGACTTGAAGTTGTGCTTGAACCAGGAAATGAAAGCTGGTCAACCATGATAATTTTGATTTCATGTGGGAAACACATCACTCGAAAGAGTGTTGAGACAATAGCTTCCATGTTGTAAACATAGTCACGCCCAAGGAGTAGATTGTAATCTAGCGGTCCTTGGACTGCCATCACATTCAAGTGAACGATTTTCCTTCTTAAAGTTATCAGTAACTTAGGAAGGATCCCTAATGGTCGACTGGTTCCTTTGTTAAAACCTGACAAATTTTGAGTAACAAGTATAAGCAATGGCAAACCAAGCACTTTCCAAGCAGTTGAGGAAAGGATACTCATTGAAGCCCCTTCATCTATGATAGTGCCAGACACGATCATTTTGTGAACTTGTACTATGATTCGAAATGGTACATTAGAAGGAAGGCGAGATCTTGCTAGTCGATTCCAATCGAAGGAAGCGACTAGACTTCTTGGAGGGGGTACCGAATAAATGGTTGAACTGACCCCTTGAGTAGCGAGAACAGGGAAATTCTCTTCCTGTTGTGAAGGAATGGGTGGATGGCCCCCAAGTTCATTGGACTCTAAAGTAATAAAAAGAATTTGAATGGTATCGTTCTCATTCTCTTTGGGAATGGTATCATCTGAAGGTGGACCTTCTGAAGGTAAAACTAGGTCACCTGCCATCTCGGCCTACTGACTTTGGTCTGATATGGACTCAAAAGATTCACTCTCAATGATAGGTGTTTCAACCAACAATTGAGTTATGTCAGTCAGATTTTCAACTAGTAAAGGTCTTGGTGAGAGTTTCTTGTATCCAGGTGGAAGTTGCTGCGGTGAAGTATGATGGTTATGCAAGATTCTCTTGGCCTCATCCAAAAAGGGACAATGAGGAAGGGTATGGTCCCTTTCACATAGTCTACATGGAGTTTTGACCTTTCCTTTTTGTCCGTGAACTTCACTATTACTAGTTGATGGTGTGGTGTCAACATGATCACCAGAGGTTGATGACACTGGATGGTGCGAATGGGAGGACCATTCTCTCAAGATCCGAGGAATGCACGAACATTCTTGATGAAAATGGTCTCCTTTGCAAATTATGTATGGATGTCTAGGTTTGGAAAGTTTAGTGTACGGATTTTCACCAGATGTTGCATGATTTCCCCCTTGCTTAACTAACTTCTTCTTTTTCTCAGTCACCCGGTTACTAGCATCGCTATTTTCATCAAGCGAAGAGGAAGAAGGCGAAGGAGAAACAAACGAAGGAGAAGGTGAAGGGTCAACTTCAGTATTAACTAGTTGTTGATTTGATTGCTAAGGAATCACGATATTTTGAACAACAGAGGTTGAGAAAAGCCAAATCGGCAGACCAATTGTGATTCCTGGAAGGGACAATGTGGCCATATACAGAGAAAATGGACTAGGATGCCACTCAAGAGGGATTCCATGATTAGTGGACTCCATTATCTCAACCTAAGATCAATGAAGGAACAAGGATGTTATTCCGAATTAAATAAATTTTAATGACGCTTTGACACAACTTTGCTTTTTCAATTTTTAAGAGTCGAGAAAAAGCTAAAGATGATTCTAGTCCCCTTCGATTTTTAATGAGCCTGAAGTGACAAGTGCTCATATGGACCTTTTCCTTTAAGGAGTCGAAAAGGAATGAAAGTGACTACTCTGGAAATCTAGACAGAGGGATTACCAAACCAATCACAAAACTGCAATATACACCTTAGTGATAAATTAAAGAGAAATTACCAAGGACTTATGTACATCAATCAATCTTTTTGAATGTTGTGTTCAGTGCATTGCGATCGATAGCGCAGTAGACACGAATTCCTATGGATAAATTTATAAGCCTATTGTGGTCTCCCAATATATACTCGACGGTACAGGGAGCACAAGTTCTTGCTAGCACTTGTTGTATCAAAGAGGAGGAATCACCCAACCTTCTATGAAAATTATAATTACTAGATTTTATGACGCCAAAACACATCTCTAACCTAGACCTCTAAATGTGTTTCATTAGGTTCCAAAGCGTTGTTAATTTCATTGAAATTTATTTTAGAATTTCTCTTATTTAGAAGTTTGTCTTTCAATGGTTCACCGCGTGATGTAGATGTAAAATTCCTAAATTCAATCTACAATGATAAACAATCGTTGTTTATTTTTAGCAATGAAAATCCTAGCTACTAAGGAAAGAAGATTACAGTTCCTTCAAACAAAGAGAAAAGAGCACACACTAAATGCACTTTTCCTAAATCATCTTTCGCACACGGTCTAAAAGAAAAAGCAAATACATGTATTTGTTTTTTGTTCCCTTAATGTGAGGAATGAAAAAAAAGAGAATGAAGTTTAGATCTGAAACATTTCACTCAAAGCGACATTTCGACAATTTCTTTTCAAAATGGAAAGGAAGACTAAACAACACTTTTCAGTTTCAAATAGAAAATGCTTTTGACACTTTGAATAACAATAAATAAAATCAAATACAAGTCAAAAAGTTCAATCGACTACCTAGAGAAGGAAGACTCAACAACACTTCTCTTTTTGACACAAAATGACACTTATTGCACCAAAACGACAGATCGATTGAAGCAACTTTTCGACAAAGGATCGTAAATGATGGAAAAATACATAAAAACATTTACTAATCCTGATCAATGGACGTTGAACAATGTAATGCAAGCAGGCTTCAATAATGAGGTATTGTTCATAAGCAGCAAAAAGAACTAAATAGAGCTGAAAACAAAGACAAAAAACCCAAATTTCAAGGAGAGAAATAGGATTACTCAGTGATAGCACCAATGCTTCACAGAAACAGGGATGCATCGCACCTGCTACACTCAGGAAGTGCGATGCATACTGGTTCATAGTGACAAACAGTGCAATGGGCTAGGGAGAGCAACTGAGAAGGGTTTTGGCTCAAATTTGCAACTAATTTCAGTGAGTTAAACTTAGCTATGATGGACAGTAAAGAGAAAAGTACAGGGGTATGATCTTGGGAGGTTATTGAGCTACCAAAAGGGCATCTAGAATTCTTGTAAGTTAGATGTTCAATTCATACACTAAACCAGAGATTGACTGAAGCAACATTCATCTACTTTGCAATTGCAGAGCAAGAGTAGTTTGAAGGCTATCTAGCTAACTTCAAGCTCCATATATAGTTTATAAAGCAAACAACAACAACAAACAAACAAACTATTTGTTTCCCAGCGGAGTCGCCATTTTGTTTCCGGGAAAACTAGTGTATTTTCGATCTGCTGGCCATCTAGGATTGGCAACTATCCTAGAAACAAATAATCAAAGCAATTTGGAATTTCCTCTATGTATAATAGATAAGAGAGAGGCAAAGAAACCAACCCGTATCTTCTGCTTCACTCCTTTCTTGAACTCTCTCCCCCACGACAGAGCTCGCAACTCCTGTCCTACTTATCCCGGTTAAAGAATACATGTAGAGACAAAGTAACAAAACACCATCAAAGCATCTCGATCTATTATATCATAAGCATTGTAGAATCAGAAATGCAATGAACATACAATGACATTCACAAATACTTGATTATGTGGAGGAAAATTCAAAGAACTTTATTAAAATAGAAGGGAGAATTACAACCCAATTGTCTGATCTAGCATCATCCTCCCAACATCAAAGACCTCTTCATCTCATGAAAAGCAGGATCGCCCAACAATACAATGTTCCTTCTCAAAGACAAACTATCAACACTTCCTTACAAATTACAAAATTCCAACCCTTAGATCTCTCAGATGAGGGATCCATTTATAGACGTTTGCAAGGGTGTGAGTCATCTCTAGGTTTTTGATTAGTGTCATTCCACTTGTTGTTCCTGGTTCCACTTGGAGATTTCTTTGATCTCTTACTCATCCTTGGGTGAATTCAGAGAGGCAAGTGTCAATGGAGGAGTTTCTAGAAGATTCCATGAGCATCCACTTAGAAAATTGTCTCGGACATTTTTCCATTCTTGCTCATCGCACCCCATAGAAGGCCTCTTCAGTATGCATCACACCTGGCTAGTGTAGGAGTCAGTATGCATCACACCCTGATAGTGGAGCAGTCAGTATGGTCCAGTTTTGACTAGTTTTAAGTGGTTTTTCAGGTGGAACTTCTAGGGAATGATGTAATCAATTGACCATGATCCTTTAGGGTATGAAACAACACTTTTAGGGGTTAAAGAGCCTTTGGTTTATTGACATATAAGATTTGGGTTGCAGTGCCCAAATATGTCTATAACAATACTAGTCATAGCATGCTCATGGAAATCAATGGACACTATTAGGTACTATTGTCTCATAATGGCCCTACCCCTAGAGTTCTTTACTAGCATACTACTTCTTGTTCCAATTCCTTTTTGTTATTGCTTGTAATTATTGCAGTCAATCCAACCACCCAAACCTTGAATTTCTATGCTTTCATGTACCAAGAACATAATTGCTATTAGATTCAAGATAAATTCAAATAAATTCAAATCATACATCATTGATGGCCCATCAATAAGATAAGATACAATTGAAATTTTGTTTACTTCCCATCACAACTAGAGCTTTGACAAAATCATCATGTATAAACATATCGTATCTGGTTAGCTCAAAACTCAACCATCATAAATCACATGTAACCATCATAAACCAAAATCATAGATCACATGCATAATTAAAGTAAAATGAAATACTTATCTTTCAAATGGTTCTTGGCTTCTGCCTTTGTTTTTTATCCTTTCTATACACACACTGAATCAATTTCCACACCTGACAAGCACCCAATGCCTTCACTTCTCTTTAACCATGTGTAGACACTGGTTTGCTTTGTCAAACCTGTTGGGTTGGTTTGGGTTGACCCAGGTTAAATCTATATTATGCACCAACAAAACCCTCAGTCACTGGCCCTTTCGGCAATGACCTGCAAGTATATCGTAGTCTAACCTGAAGTGACTATGGGAGGATGCAAAACCATGTTTCTGTAGCCTTGGAGGATTAGGAGATGTGATATTATTATGTTATCTTGTTCTTAGTAATTATAAATCACTTCACTGCATTAGATTAATCACTTAAACATGCCATATAAGACCATCACTATTCTGAAGTAAAATGCAAATGCAATAATTGCTACTCTACAATAGATAATAAGAAAATATACACATCAAAACCCCAATGTATTGTGGTTCACCCCAGTGTAGGGAAATGTCCACAAGAACTATTTCTTAATATAATGAATCTTTGAAAACTAAACAGTTCTTGGCCTTCCCACTAAGCTGCAGCTTGTCTGTGCACTCAACCGCAGGCTCAGGTATCTGTGCACTCAGCTACAGAGCCTCACCTTCTCTACCAAATTACAGATCACAATAATTATCCCATAACACTAATCTCAATCAATTTGATTTGATCGATTGATTTATATGCTTATTATTGTACCCTATATATACTATTACATTGTTGGGTTATATCATCAAAATACCATGGTCTAGATAACATGGACTCCCGAAAATAAGAAACTATGGTCCAAAAACCATTGATCCATTAAAAAAATATTACATTTTTACAAAAAGGAGAGGCTTCGGCCCACCCCCAAAGCCCTTACGACACCGCGCGATATATTCAAAATGCTCCACTGCGTGGTCCGTCCCACAAAATTTGGAGTCTTTTCCAAAATCTAGGCCAAGTTCATTTGTGCCCAATAGGCCCTAAAAACTCACATGTGACGCATCCCATGTCACTCAACCGATTTTCTCTTATCTTCAGTGCAATGCTATTATAGTCACTATTGAACTATTGTAGAATGTCTGTGACCTATTCTCTTCGTTGCACACTTCCTCCAATAGTGATTCTATCGTCAATCCCATAGCCTTCTCCATCACTATCTTCTATCTCTCTCGAAGCTCTTGAAACGTCTCATCCACTACTTTGGAAAATTGGAGAACCTCATCTTGCCATGGCTGAGTTGTCATTGTTAGAGTTTGCTATTCCTTCCTCAGCTCCTCTATCTTCTTCTACAAGGAATTTTCCTCATTGATCTTTGCAAGTTTCTGTGAGATTGGGAAGGTTCTCACAGTTTCCCGAATCTCCTCCAACTGCTACCGCTTCTATTAAATATCCTCATGTAGTTTAAGCACATTTGGATCTTCCTGCGACAAAGTCCAAATATATAATCTCTCATCTAGTAGCTTCCCACAATATTCCAATGTTGCGGATATGTCGACCATTGCAGCCTTCAGGTCAGCCTCCCTCTTCTCTCACACTTCATGTGTTGTGGTTGGCTATAGATTTATCTGTAGCTCGTTGATCTTTATCTCATATGTAAATTGTACCTATGTAATCTTATCCTTGTATCCTTTTACTACAGGGTCGAGATTCACAACCTTGTCCTCCATTTGTTCCTCTTCTCTGACATCAATGTCTCAAATCTTGCAACATGTTGCTTCAACCACCTCATTTGGCTTTTGTTGTTGTTGTACTATCTAATCCCTCTACTAGATTGCATGGTCGAGCTTCTGCTGTAGCGAATCTCTCTCTCTACCTGAATGTTTAAGTGTGAAGTGTGTTGTTCGCACAGCTTCAACTCATCTATGATCTCTAGATGTGGCTTGTGTAATCCTTGAAGTGGTATTGCTATGATGTTGATGTTCACATACCTCTACTCTTTGGCATGCTTATGTACCTTGGGAAAATCAAACTGCAAGGCTCTGGCAAGTATCGGTGCTATCTATGCTACAAGTGCATGCTCTATTGGTATTTCCTCTCCAAGCTTTTATGCTGCCTGCACTAGCTATCTGACCGTCTATGTCAATATCTTTAGTTCTGCAATGCACTCTACAACACCTATTAGAGGTGTGGCATAGAGATATTCTAATTTATTCCATGATTCCATCGTTTCTTCTTGAATTTTTTCCCCAATCTGGTCCAAGTACCCATCAGTGAGGACCACTGCCATTATGTCCTTTTTCTTATCTACCTTCTGCTTCTTTCTGCTTCTTGTGGAAACTTCAATGTCTACCTTCCTCTTCTCTACAACAGCTTGGTTTTTCTCTGTCTTTTCATAATATTTGTTCTGAGCATCACCTTTAGGAGGATCCTAGTGACCCTCGTCATATTTCTCCTCTTGTTCTGATTCTTGCTCATCCTTATCCCTCCCACTTGCTTCCCCATGCTACGTCGTGTCCTCTTCTAATATAGTATCCTCTGTCCCTATCTCTAGCATAGTGATCCACTCCACTAGCCACCATTGTATCTATGCTAGGAAGTCATCTTTTGTCACTAAATATGGCAGAGGATGCCATGACTTCTTTGTGTTTGATGCAGGAGCATCCAAGTGAAGAGGAAACAACTGGGGGATGTTTTTTTTTTTCATTTTATCTTGACAGATAGTGCGGAAAACACTTCAAGTTTCTATTTCATTTAGTTACATTTTGTGTCATTTTTAATTAAGGCTGAATCAACCATTATTAGTTTTTAAATTAGACAAAATAGGAATTAGTTAGGGAGTTGTTTGAAGAAACTGTTTAGTAACTAGAACATAACTGAGGAACAACTCAAGCTGTAAAGGAACTTATGACAATGTATTGAAAAGAAAAAATCAAAGATTATGGAAGGACTACCATCCAGAGAGGAGAGAGAGCTCAGAAGTTGTAACCCAGAAATATTGGAACTTCTATGATAACTAACAATTCAAATATGTCATTTAATATAGTAGATTAAATTTCATTACTTTCTCTATGTATAGATGTCTTAGGCATCAAAATGAAAGCAAGACAGTGAAACCATTTTTTTTTCTTTTCAAAGATTCGAACAACCATTGAAAAGAATTCAGTGACAAGAAGAATTTTCAAGATCGAGAACCAAACAGAGGTGCACCAACACATAGATTTCATTCCTCAACAAAACAAATCCCAGGTACTAACTACATCCTGCATTTAAACAAAAGAAATACATTTCCTATACATGGCACTTCATTTTTCATTCAATAAAGATTCTCTATACAAAAATCTGTAATCTGGAAATCATGAAGGGTTCTAAGCCCATGAAATCAAGACACATTATACTCCACGGTTATGCCTAAAACTTCTAGTGAGAGCATGAACACCTCAAAGAACACATACATATACGAAGGACCCAAAACTTCAAGGTTATAGCCGAGACACAAACAAGAGAAAGTGACCGAATAACTGCTACAAAACTAGAGACACAACAAAGCAAGCAAGGAAACCACTATAGCTGCGGAAGGACCCTACCTGGGTTTCCCTAAGCCCGTGAAATAGTCACTAGGATGAAGTTGCGAAGCAGTGCTTCTCTCGAGAGACCTGCATACCACCATAGAGAGGGTAGTGGTCAATATTGAGCCGCAAAAATAAGAAAGATAACAGTGGAAAGCTAATAGGAAGGGGAACGAAGATCTTACCTAGAGAAGAACCACTTTCAAAATGAAGGGCGGGAGCCAAGACCCACAACAAATGGTTTCCACCAGTGACTGAGCCGTGAATATGCTCTGCCTACTCACCAAGAAGCTAGAGCATTAGAACCTTTAAAAATTGTAAGTGAAATTGAAACCAGAAGGAAGAGCTTACCTAAAATTGAGGGTGCTGAGTTGTCATGTGCAGCGGCCAAGTAGTGACCTGAGATTTGTAGAGTCAAAGCATAGCCAGACCCCACATCAACAAACGAATCACCAAAAAATGAACAGAAATGAGTTCGAAGAAAATAGCATAGGCAAACAGACTTGCGAGAGGGAGAGGACCTGAAACGCTCCAAACACCAAAGCAATGAGTCGCCACAGCGAATGAGTAGAGGCATAGCAATGACAAACCATGGAGGTCGAATAGTCACATAGTACCAATACACCACAAAGAACCAATAAGACATATTAAAATGCCATACAAAGCAGACAGGGAAAAATTCTTACCAGCCATCGCAGAAACTAGGTGAGAACATAGAGTAATCATAGAGAAAAACCATCACACAGTAGAAATGACCTCCAAAACCCCTTGGCATTGGTGAAAACCCTCATTCACAAGCCTGAGGTCAGTACAGAGGTGGCAGCAAAAACATTGAACCACAATTAGGACATTCACCTAAAACCCTTCCACCAAACCCAACTTGGAAACAAAGAATTAAACAGTCAATTAGCCATGTGTCCCTCCTTGGGAACGCCTCCAATTTTTGGTATCAGAATAGGTTGTCCTTTTCTCTTAGAAAAAAAATGGAGGTAGGAAGAAGGGGTCATAGAAGAGGCATCAAAAGAGTAGCAGATGAAGGACTATGAGAAGAAATTAGAAATTTAATTGCACATTTGGCAGCACTGGAAGTAGGAAGGTGTAGAGATGCAGAAGGTGGGGATGACAATGAGGAGGGAACATAGCCACAACCGATGGGTCAGATGATGAAGGACTGGAAATTAAGCTATTGAGCTCAGTTTTATTGGCTAGTAGCAAGCCAATATCGGAGCTCACTAATTATGATGGCAGTTTGTCTATAGAGGCATTGTTAGATTGGATAAGTGAACTAGACAAATGTTTTGAGTATGAAGAAATCAACGAAGACAAGAGGATCCAGTTTACTGTCACCAAATTGAAGGGACATGCAGCATTATGGTGGGACAGTGTATAGGAAGAAAGGAGGAGATTAAACAAACCATTGATTAAAAAATGGGACAGGATGGTTGCTAGGATGAAGAGCAAGTTTTTTCCTAAAGATTATCAAATTTCCCTTTATACACAAGTACAAAACTTGAAACAGAGAATGATGACTGTAAAGGAATATACTAAAGAATTTTATAAAGTTAAATTGATAGTTGGTTATGTTGAAGATACCCCTGAGAGGATGGCAAGGTTTGTGAATGATCTACAGATGGAGATCCTAGACGAAATTAGTATTCTTTCCCCTAAGACCATAGAAGAATCTTATCAGAGTGCTTTGAAGGTGAAGGAAAATATTACTAGAAAACAAAATGCCAGAAGAGGATGTGGTTCTGGTAGACGTCAGGGATGAACCTTTAGCAGAGGTAGGACAGCCAACAATAATAAAGAGGGTAGTAATTCGAAGACTTCGAGATAGAGTGAAAGGGGAGGTAACACCAAAGGAGGAAGGTCATACTAGTGAGGGAGAGGTAATGGCAGAGGCAGAGAAAATGCCTATCAATGTTACAATTGTCACAAGTGGGGACACAAGTCCTTTGAATGCCCTGAAAATGAAAAAACAAGGCATAGGGGAGCATATGTCGCTCAACTCGATGAAGTGGTGGCACTGCCACAGGAGGTGGAAAATATGCCAGTGACTGGGAAAGCCTTGGTGCTGAACAAGGTATTATTAAAACCAACTGAAGAAGTAACTGATCAAACATAGAGGAAAGAATTACTCTGAACTATATGGAAGTCACATGGGAAATGCTGCAAATTAATTATAGACAGTGGAAGTACTGATAATCTGGTAGCTACTGAAATGGTGGGAAAATTGGGTTTGAAGAAGTTGAAGAACCCAACCCCATACAAGGTGTCATGGTTGGAAAAAGGCCACCATCTGCTAGTTGATGAGCAGTGTGAAGTAGAGTTTCATATTGGCAAGTACAAGGACAAGGTGACTTGAGATATCATGCCTATGGATGTGTGCCATATTATGTTGAGTAGACCATGGCAGTATGATAGGAAGGTCGTCGACAACGGGGCAAAAAATTGTTACAAGTTTGTTAAAGATGGCATAAAGCATACCCTAGTGCCCATGAAGGAAGAGGACACTGCAGAAACCAGTGGGACAAAAGCACTACTGTTAGGTGGAAAAGATTTTTCGCGACATATGGAGGATGATGAGGTGAAGTATGTAGTTGTGCGAAGGCCAGAACCAATATTGATCCATATTGAAGTCACCGACTTACCTAAAGAAATACAAGACATGTTGCAAGAGTTTAGTGATATTGTGGTAGACAATCTATGGGACAAATTACCACCGAAGCGGAGCATTACTCACCATATTGATTTTATTCTAGGAGCTAGTTTGGCAAACAAGGTTTCCTACCAGATAATACCAAAGGATAATGAAGAAATCCAGAAGCAGTTGTAGGAGTTGTTGGATAAGGGACTGATTTGGGAGAGTTTAAGCCCTTGTGAAGTTCTGATTGTTTTAGCTCCCAAGAAAAGAGGTGAGTGGCGAATGTGCATGGATTTCCGGGCCATTAACAAGATTACCATCAGGTATAGGTTTCCTTTACCTCGGGTGGATGATATGATGGATTTTTTTAGGGGAGCAAGGTACTTTTCAAAGATAGACCTGAAAAGCGGTTATCACCAATTCAGAATTCGAGAAGGTGACAAGTGCAAGACAACTTTCAAGACTAATGAAGGCTTATACGAATGGCTGGTTATGCCATTTGGATTTAGCAACACCCCTAGAACATTCATGTGGTTAATGAACAAGATGATGAAGTAATTCATTGGGAAATTTGTGGTTGTATATCTGGATGATATGCTTATATTCAGCAAAATGAAGAAGGAATATTTTCGACATGTGAGGTATGTATTGGAAAAATTATAACAGAATAAATTACTGATAAATTTGAAGAAATGTTCTTCTTTCTAGAAAGAATTAATTTATTTGGGATTTTTTAGGATTCAGAAAATGTTGCAGCCATAGTTAGCTCGCCATCCCCCAAAAGTTTGTTTGAGGTATGAAGTTTCCATGGATTGGTGAGTTTTTATCGGAAATTTATTAAAAAATTCAATGGGATTTTTGCACCCATGTTGGACACCATTAAGAAGACAAATCATCCTTTCCATTGGATAGAAATGGTAGAGAAGAGTTTTCCGCTGCTCAAAACAAAAATTACTAAAAAGTTGATTTTGAGGTTACGAGACCTTAACAAACTTTTTCAAGTTCGTTGTGATGCCAGTGGGACAACCATTGGTGCAGTGCTCAGTCAAGAGGGCAAGACAGTAGCCTATTTCAATGAGAAACTAAATGAAAGTAGGCAGAAGTACACATCTTATGACAAGGAATTTTACACAGTGGTTCAAGCACTGAAGCATTGGAGACATTACCTGTTGGCCAATGAATTTGTCTTATTTCCAGAAAATTCTGCATTCAGTATATTATGTAGCAGCATAAGCTGAACCATAAACATGTGAAGTGGGTGGAGTACTTGCAAAGTTTTATGTTTGTGTTGAAACACATCAGCGGTGAAGCCAACAAAGTGGTAGATGCGTTAAGTAGGAGGAATTTGATCCTATAGGAAAGTATGATACACGTATTAGGATTTGAACATCTTAAGGACTTGTATGAGGTAGATGTAGATTTTAAGGAAGCTTGCTAAAATCCGTTGTTGAGATATAACAGTTCATGGTTGGACAATAATATGTAGGAAGGGTTACTATTCAAAGGAGGGTAGTTGTGTATTCCATAATGTTCTATGAGAGAGAACTTAATCCAGGAAAAGCATAATGGAGGTTCAGCCAGACATTTTGGCATAGAAAAGACCTTGGATTAGTTGAGTCACTTTTACTATTGCCCTGTTACACAACAATATCGTCACCATGACTATTTGCAGCCAGTATGGGTCTATCATCACTTATACTGGCCTCCTATGCAAGTCTCAGACCTTAGCTCTTCATGTCAAGCTTTGCAAATGAGAGAAAGACATTGAAAATCAATATTACTCTGGTTCCGCACTTTCTCTCACTTTTGCCTGTGGGCCCGCACCCTTTTTTCATATTACCTACATATCTACACGCTCTGTCTATAAAGGGGTGGGTGCGTACCCCTGTAAAAGTCAAAAGGTGCAAGTTTATCCTAAAAAACTCACTTTTGGGTTAACTCTAGATGTTTCTAGAAGGATTTTTGACATGGATTGTTCGCTCCAAGGTGGTTCATGCATCCCAAAAGAGAAGGAGCTAATCCCTTCATAGGAGGAGCTATCCCTTTGGAGGAGGGTTTTATCCCTTTGAAGGAGGACCTAGTAACTTCTGATCCGGATTTAAATAGGAACGCAATAAAATACATAGATAACCATATACAAAAAGTTGCAGCGGAAATAATGCTTCATTTCATTAATGGAAAATACCGAAATATGCTTACAACCAGAATTGGAAATAAAGCAGCTAGGGCGATGGTAGCTTATCTCTGAGAAGAGATGTGCGGCTACATGCCTCTGAACTATTCCCAAAACTATGTTACAATGAGGCTTGAAGGCCTATTTATTGTTGAGAAACAATGGAAAACCCTTCACATTCCAAAACCAAACCCTATAAGATGAAACACCACATTGTGGGCCCCGTTTTGGGTAAATTGGTACATCAATTTCCAAGGGTTGTAACTTTGGCATACGATCTTCGTTTGAGGCGTATGATAGCTCGTTAGAAATATCTATCCGAGAAATACCACTTTGGGAAGGGAAACATCAGTCCATGGACCCATGTTACCCCCAGATTTCCCAAAAAATGTTGTTTGGGGCCTCAAAACGGCTCCGGAAGTTCAGGACCTGAAAAAACTACTAAAAATAGTAAATTGTGCTACAATTACGGAAACTGAAAGAATTGAAAGAAGCACTAGAGGGGATCCATGTGGAATTAGCAGGTGGCCAGAAATATCCACCTGGATCATTCCTCCACCCTTAGGAAGCAATGGTCCCCATTGCGTTGAGTTCCTCCATCTGCTGAACTTGTCCTGCAATCTCTGATGTGTCCAGTGATGGTGGGAAGCATGGTCGATGACGGTCCACATTGAACACTTGGTGCAGGTGAAGGAATGGAGGAATTTTGTGCTCCAAAGCATTGTTCCCCACAAGCTTGGTACTGCTGTAAGGACCATGTTGGAGTGGTCTGAGCTTTTGACGGGTTCTGGTAAGGCGTTCTTTCTGTCGATGCAACCAGACTTTGTTGCCCACCTGAAGCTTGTGTGGTACCCCTTTGGGTGAGGAGAAGTTGTTCCTGTGTTCTGTCATGACCGTATCCCTTTTCTGCTGCTGCTGTGTGGAGGAACCCTTTGCGGTGGTCATGGATGTAGCAACGATCTTCCCCTTACTTTGGGAGTGAACCATACAGATGAATTTCCTGGTCTGTGATATGATCTTGCTGCCTTTCTTAGCAGTGATCAAAGATGTGGCAGTAGGT
>APFE030604811.1:3167-27615 GCA_000404065.3 Pinus taeda
GAATGTTTGAAAAGCATCAGATTTGTTCTTCAATAAATAAACCCAACACATTCGGGTGTAGTCATCAATAAATGTCATTATATATTTATTTCCATTTGTAGAAGGAACAGGCATTGGACCACATAAATCTGAATGAATGAGTTCAAGTTTTCTATGTGCTCTGGAATGTGAATCATGAAAACACTGTTTGTTATGATTTCCTAGAATGCATGCATCACATTGCTTAAGCTTCCTAGGAATTTTAGGCAAACCAGTAACACCATCTTTCTTCAACAAGCAGAGGCTGTCATGGTTCAAGTGCCCAAATCTAGCATGCCATAATCAAATTGATGGAAATGTACCTTCTTCATAATGAGAATTGTATGAGAAATTTTCTACACAAGAAGAGGTACCCTGCAACTTGAAAAGCCTTTCTTCTTCTATCCCTGTCATGACAAGTGAGTGGTTTGATGCTTTTCTCACCTCAAGCTTTCCATCAAACATATGAATGGAGTGTCCTTGCTAGTGGATGTGGACAAAGGAAAACAAGTTTCTCCTCAGTTGTGGGAGATATAAAACATGATGCAGAAGAAAGTTTGGAAGACTAGGCAATTTAAGCCTTATTGTGGCAAGCCATGATGGCTTGAGTTTTGATTTGTCTGCAAAGTATACTGCTCCATCAACATTTTCAGTAAATTCTTATAAAAAATCTCTTATAAAATTCATGTGGCAAGTTGCTCTTGAATCAAGCAACCAATCATTTTTCCAAGAAGCAAGTGAAGTATTAAATAAGTCTTCATTTACTCCAATAGTATAGTGTGCCACAACATAGTGAGCCAATTCAGGTGCTTTACCTTTCTCTTTGTCATTAGTTTTACCTTTGGGTTGGTTTCTTTCCTGCTCAATTCTGTTCCAAGGCAACTTGCATGTGGATGCATCATGTGATCCATCTCTTTTGCAGCGTATGTAGTGCAATTATGAATTTTCTCCTTGAGAGTGTCTACCCCCCCTGCCTCTGAAATTTCTTCCTCTTCCTCTTCGACCACCTCTTCCTTTGGAAGAAACTTGAGAAAGATTCTTCTCTCTATGTGCAAGGCACACAGCCTCTTCAAAAGACTGAGGAGCTCTCTTCTTCCCAAAAGCTTTCTCTCTTTCAGCAAATTTTTTCACAACGGAGTCAAAGGTAATATCTTTGAGGTTTCCATTTGCTTGCAATGACTCAAGATAATTTGAGTAAGTGGGATAAACTGCCTTGAGAATATCTATCAGAGGAATGTCCAGTTCAACATTAGTGACTTTGATATCATGCATAATAGATTTTACTTCTGATGCAAGAGCAAGAGGATCATTATTTTTTAATTCAAGGGTGAACAATTTAATCATGAGTTGAACAACTTCAAGTGCAGAGTGTGAGTCATAGAGTTCCTCCAGTTTTTGTAAGGCTTCGAAACCATTTGAAATTGGCGAAATATGGTGACTCACCTCTTCATTTACTGATGTTGCAATCAATGCATAGAGTTCCTTTCCACAAGTCATTAAAAATGAGAGTGTTTGATTTTCCGAAACCACTCAGGATAATTTTCCTTCCCATTGAGGACCACTCCCACAATAGATAATGAGTGCATTTAAAGAAATATATATACTTTTGCTGCTAATACACTGTAAGAAATTGCACTTCTGCTTGTAAAAAAAAATTACAATTTTAATGTATATAACAGAGCTATGGACATGCTCACAAAACCCAATAAGTGGTACATAATAGTACTCATTCCATGCAGTAATATATAAAGCATGCCATATATCCAAAACACCTGTATTAAAAAAGAAAATGCTGAGAGAGCATAGACACCGTATATGATCATGCGTATACTTGGCAGATGCCCTAGCAAACCACAGAATCATCAACAAACTTGTAGATGAGCATACTGACCAAATCTTTCAGTGCTGCATTATTTCGCTATACAAAAGGCTATTACACTATTTCTTGTGTGAACATCATCATCATAGTAGCACGAGATGCCATTTCTCTTAACGGTGGACCTTCGTGGGAAGTGTTTCTAGGCAGAAGAGACAGCCTGACTACCAGCCTTGAGGATTCAGACGAGAGTCCTCAAGCCAATGCCACAACTCTCATCCAACTATTCAAACGCTTCGACCTCTTTATTAAAGATTTGGTGGCTCTCTTGGGCTCTCATACGATTGGGAAAGTGTAGTGCTTTTCAATATTCCACAGGCTTTATATCTAGAGCGGGACAGTCCAGGCTGACCCTACCATGGAGCTGACATACAAGAAGCAACGTATGTAAGGGAGCAGCTGTATGTATGAGGGAGCAACGTATGTGTGAGCAGCATAATATGCAACGTGGAGATGGAAAGGGAGGGAGGGAGCGCTTAATGGAGCAACGCATGTAACTATTGGCTGCTCTGAAGAGTCAGGAATAGAAACACATATGATAGTGCACTATTCAGGCCTCTGGAACATGACAAAGGTGTCAGTTCTGAAAAATAAGCATAACATAGGCCAGGAGGGAGTTACAAGGGAAAACTGTGATGCCAAAGATAGAGCTGGCTCTGATACCATGTCAGGCCAGGAGGTAACTCCTCAAATGTAATTGTGTTATTCATTTAGGCTGTTCATTATTATATAAAAGAGGGAGTGACTGTTCAGTTCATCTCCCGATGACTCTCCATTTCCTCTATTATTTATTTACACTAATTACAGTTGTTCACCTAATCCCTATGATTAGGTGTCAACAGTATTTGATATTAATGACATGAAGTGTTATTTCTATTGCATCTCTGTATTTATGGATATATCTATAATTTGTTACATTCCTATTTAAGTCCAGATCAGTGGTATCAGAGCGATCTGCTATTTCTCTATTTTTCTTTTAATGTCCCTGACGAGGTCAAGATATAAGGAGTTAGGGCTCGATCTGGTTGAACCTTTGCAAGATCAGTCTCGTAAACCCCGAGGACCATCCATGGGGGAAGAAAAGAAATATGAGGGAGGAGGAGATCCTATAAAAATATTGCTTGAGGAGGCCCTCAAGAAACAAAGGAATGCGATGAAGGATAATTTTGTCCAGATCCTTCAACAGTTTCCCACTAGCGGTGCATCGACATCCAACAGCCACTCTGGAGGCTCTACTCCTTTTAAGGTACAAGTAAACTTTAGCATTCCCATATTTGAGGGTCAAATAGATGTAGATGTCATAGATAAATGGTTAAATATGCTAGAATGGTATTTTTCTGTTCATGATTTTTCCAGTCGGAAAAATATTACTTTTTCTCTTCTAAAAGTTGCCCCCCACGTCAAGGACTGGTGGGAAATCTACTGTGAGTAGAAGGATGAAAGTACGACCTCAATGTTTTCAGCCGCAGCCACTTGGAATTAGTTCCAGGACGCCATCAAGGAGATGTACTACCCTGTTGGGAGCTATGAGGATAAATACATAAAGTGGACTATGTTGCGGCATGGAAGGGACCAAGATGTGCTATAGTTTACCAATATTTTTCATACCCTTCGCACGAAGTTTGGTATCAAGGATTCTAAGAAATATTTGGCACTCAAGTAACGCGACTGCCTTCATAGGTACATCTAGGACGCGATGGAGTTCATGGACATCTCCTCACTTGGCACGATGTATCGATATGCTGTCAATATCAAGTAGAAGTTTAAACAGAAGAGGAGAGACTTTGGATCTGCGAATTTGAAGCAAGGGATACGTGCCCCCAAAATGCAGAACAAAGGACGAAGCCAAGCTGGGGCAGCCCAGGACAACTTGCCAAAGCTTCAAGAAAAGAACAACAGCGCGAAGCTAAAGAAGGACATGAGAAAGTGGTGTGAGTTCCATAAGATATCCACTCACAACACAAGTGAGTGTTAAGCCAAGCAGTCATTGGTGGTCGATTTGAAGGCTTCAAAATCAGATGCATGTTCCAACTCTGTGTCAGAACCCAACAAGGGGAATGACAAAGGGAAGTAGATTATCGATGGGAAGCCCAATGCCATTATTGCCACAACAAAGATCCAGAAGGAGGAACCCGAAGATATAGAGGAGAAGGAGCGCCTCTTCCACTCCTAGATGTGGGTAAAGGGTTCCCCGCTACAATTCATTGTCAATAGCGGGAGCCAAAAGAACCTCATTTTAGCAGAGGTCGTGAAGTGACTAGTCTTACTGACCACAACACACCTATAACCGTACACCATTGGGTGGCTTCACCAAGGGTGAGACCTTCGCATGAGCCAATAGTAATGCCTTCCATACGACATCAAGCCCTTCAAGAATGAGGTATTATGTGATGTTGCTCCCATTGATGTTTGTGATGTATTATTAGGCCAACTATACTTGTGGAAGCAACATGCTGTGTATGAGTCAAGGCCTCTCACTTTATTTTTACCTTGGGAAATAAGTTTTACAGGATACCGGAGGTAGCACCACCTACCGCCATCTCTTTGGTTACTCCAAAACAATGTAGTAAGCTCATTTTCAAAACTGGGAAATTTGTTTTCTTAATGATACACCCTCAGGGAAGGAAGAAGACAATGGCCAAAACCTCCAAACAGGGCCCCTCCACATGACAACAACAATTGGAAGGTCGTGGAGGGTTACAAGGACATTTTCACCTCCCTTGCACGGGTGCTTTTGCACTTTTAGGTCAAGCACTCATCAATCTGACCCCAGGTGTGTCGTTTCCCAATGTACCAACCTATTGGTGCTCCATTATGGAGAATGACAAAATCAAGAGGCAGATTCAGGAGCTGCTACAGAAAGGTCACATTCGACCAATTTCATCACCTCGTGGGATCCCAATCGCGTTGGTACAAAAGAAGGATGGAATTCAAGACTCTGTATTGACTATCGGGCGCTGAACAAGATCACTATCCAAAATAGGTACTTGATCCCAAAGATTGATGACCTTCTGGACCAACTCAAGGATGAAAAATATTTTAGTAAGATCGACTTGAAGTCTGGATATCACCAGGTACCAATCAAACCCTCCGATATGTGGAAGACTGACTTCAAAGCCAATGAAGGTCTTTTCAAATGGTTGGTTATGCATTTCGGGTTAGCGAACGCTCCTGCAACCTTCATGAGGCTGATGGATGACATCTTGCAACCATTCACCAGCTAATTTGTATTGGTATACTTGGATGACATCCTTATCTTCAGCTAGAGTTGGGAAGAGCACCTCCACCACATTCCACAGGTTCCCCAAACACTGTGATGACACAAGATGTGTGCCAATTTGGAGAAATGCATTTTTGGCATGACCCAGGTTCTGTATTTGGGATACATTATTGATGAACTAAGGGTGCATGTGGATCTAGCCAAGATCCAAGTCATTCGAGATTGGCTAGCCCCAACCACTCTGACAGAGTTCCATAGCTTTTTGGGTCTTGCCAATTTCTACCGCAGGTTCGTATTGGGGTTCTCTCATATCACTTGGCCCTTGAGTCAAGTCACCAAGGGAGGAGCGAAAGAAAAATTAATTTGGTTTGAATCTCAACATAAGGCATTCGAAAATTTGAAATATCACCTCTGCTCTGCACCAGTGCTCACATTACTAGACTTGCAACAACCATATGAGATCGAGACAGGTGCATCTAACTATGCTATTGGGGCAATCCTTACTCAACAGGGGCATTCTGTGGAATTTCACTGTGAGACACTTTCATACACAGTTTGGAAGTATCCCAATTATGGCAAATAGATGTATTCCATTGTGTAGGGTTGCCGATAATAGAAGCATTACATTTTGGGGAAGAAAATAGTCATCCACACATACCACCGACCCCTGTAGTTCATACAAATGCATGGGAATTTGCAGAATGATTGCCATCAGAAGTGGTCCACATACCTGCAATAGTTCCATTTGAATGTCAAGTATAAGAAGGGTATCACCAATAATGTGGCAGACTGCCTCAACCAACCACCGTGCTCATGAGACTTTTGATTGGCCATTTCTCTACAAAAGCGACCCAAAATTCGGCTACACATACCAAATGGTTTTGGAGGGTCAAGAAGTTCCAAATATTCACCTCTAGGATGCCCTATTATGCCACCTAGGACACCTTTGTGTTCCTTCAAGTGAGCATGCCAAGATTATTTGGGAAGCACACTACAGTCAGGCCGTTGGGCATTTCAGGGTCGAGGAAATGGTGGCAGTATTGCAAAAGTGTTTCTATTGGCTGAATCTTCAACAGAATGTCAAGAAGTACATTAGATCCTGCATTGTTTGCTTCATTACCAAATCGACCATCAAGAAGCAAGGCCTCTATACTCTACTGCCCACCCCTAGTCAACCCTGGGAATCCATCTCCATGGATTACATGTCGGGCCTTCCTTCTACTAAGCATGGAAATGACTGTGATTTTGTGGTCATTCTGGAAGATGGCCATTATGGGGGCCTACAAGAAGAATATCATAGCAGAAGCCACTACTAAACTCTTCTTTGAACGAGTGTGGGTACACTTTGGGATCCCACAGTATATCATCTCAGATCGGGACAACATGCACCTCAGTACATTTTGGTCCAGTCTTTGGTCGATGTTGGACACCAAGCACACTAAGTCCACAACTTTCCATCCCCAAACTGACGGCCAGACAGAGGTCGTCAACAAGATGATTGTACACATTTTGTGCATGTAAAACTCAAAGAATCCACGCACATGGAATGAGAGCCTCCCCTATGTCCAACACAACTATAATCGGGCTCTCCACAACATGACTGGCCACAACCCTTTTCAAGTGGGCTTGGGATTCTAGCCACTATGTCCCATTGATGTGGTCATACCATTTGCAACTACTCATGCAAATTCGACTCATGTCTAGTCTAAAGTCGATAAGGAAAACAAATTCATTGAGCACATCCAACACACCAGCCACCAGGTCCATGACATTCTAGAGAAATCAAATTCCAAGTACAAACAATGACATGATTAACATCGACTGCCACACAAGTTTCGGGTGGGCGACAAAGTTTGGTTGCATTTGTAGAAGGAACAGCTTACAGGAGCCTATCGGAAACTCATACCACTCTGATATGGTCCTTACACCATTACCAAGGCTATGGGAGACAATGCATTCAGCATTCCTCCTCCTTGGCCTACACCCAGTGTTCAATGTGGACTGCCTTTGACCATACTTCCCACCATTGTTGGACACATCAGACGTTGCAGAACAACTCACACCTACAGAGTTAAATCTAGACTGTATGGAATAGGCCACAAATAATTAGATCATGGACATGTAGATAAAGAACACCTGAAAACAAAGGATCCAACTATATCGAGTTGTCAAAGCAGGGCAACTCTTTTACCAACGCAAGTTGCCCACCAAGGACCAAGTTCAACAAAAGTTTCCTCATCTCATGGAGGAACTCAACGTAATGGGGATCATTGCTTCCTAAGGGGGGAGGAATGATCTAGGTGGATATTGGTGGCCACTCACCTATTCCACTTGGACCCCACCCATTTTTTCTTTCAATTTTTCAGTTTCCTTATTTGTACCACAATTTACTATTTTTGGCAATTTTTCGGGTCCTAAACTTCCGGAGCCGTTTTGAGGCTCTAAACGACATTTTTTGAGGAAAATAGGGGCCAACATGGCTTTTTAATTGGAGTTGTCCATTCAAAAGTCGTATTCCTTGAATAGATCTTTCTAATGAGGTATTTTGTGCATCAAATAGAGAACGTATGCCAATGTTACAACCCCAGGAAGTTGATGTACCAATTTACCCAAACGGGGCCCATAGTTTGGCGCTTCATCTCCTAGGGTTAAGTTTTTGGATGTTTAAGGTTTTCCATTGTTTCTCAATAATAAATAGGCCTTTGACCCTCATTGTAACACAGTTTGGAGGCATGTAGCCACCACATCTCTTCTCAGAGATAAGCTACCATCGCCCGAGCTAGTCTTATTTCCATTCTATTTGTAAGCATATTTTAGTGTTTCATATTAATGAAATGAAGTGTTATTTCTACTACATCTCTGTATTTATGGTTATATTTGTAATTTTTTGCCTTCCTATTTAAGCCTGGATCAGTCTGGCTTCCCTCTCAGGATCAAAGATGTGTTGAATGTTCTAGGACTAAAGAATAATCTTGTTTCAGTCGCGGTATTGGAAGACTGTGGCTATGATGTGATTTTTAGTAAGGGAAAAGTTTTCCTTAGACACATCACCATGGGACAAGTGAAACATATCCATGGATGGGTCAAGAACGTGTATGCTCTTGAGGTACAAGATGCATGCAAAGCCTAAAGGAGCAAGGAAAAGGTTATAGACTTGGTGGTTGAGAGGGAGAGTAAATTACCTCTCAACATGTAGCCCCCGAACAAGCCTGTGAAGTAGCTTCAGGAAGTTGTGGAGTAACCACAACTAGAGAAGCTAAAAGGAGACCGAGTGGAAGCATCCACTCATGTAGAGACCTCCAGTAGGGGGAAATTTCAAGCCAAGTGGGCAGAGGGAGAACATGTATCCATTCCTCTAGGTGTGAGGTGGAGCAATGTGAAGTGATAGTCCCAAGAGGGATGAAATTGGGTAGGGTCCATTGGGATATCTCATGGATCATACCTTGCTACAGGAGCCAAAAAGTACATAGTAGCAGGAGGAATCAGTTGCGATTGATGCATTCATAGATCAAAGTGACAAAGGCTAGAGCAGTTAGATACTAAAGAGCGTAGAGAATGGTTGAAAATAGTGCAGAAAGGCAGAGTCAACATAAGTGTAAAGTTTTCAATCGACAGAGGCAATAATAGTCAGAGACTTTGATGACAGATTGTTATACAAGAAAATGACCTCCTCACCAGCTCGGAAGAGAAAGACATGATGACTCAAGGACTGACCAAGTTTACAGGCCCAGTTATCAATCTAATGTTGTCTAGGCACTAGCAACCTACTTTATAAAGCTTCCTAGCAAGGCTAAGGGTGTGTTAGTGCCTAGGGTAACTCTGTTTGTTACCTTGGGAAGAGTGTTAGTGAACCTTAATGAGTTTCTATGGTTCAAGTGAACAAGTTGACCAAGAAATATCTCGATAAATCTCCAGTAACACCACACTAAGACTTGAGGTAATAAGTCTTTCCCGCTTTGATAGTCATTTGTTAAGAATAGATATGCATGCATCTTTGTGATAGATGCAACTAATCTTACAATCTTCCAAGGATCCTGGGAAGATCCTTGAGGGTTATTATATCACCAAACACCTGTGCATTAATCCTTATAGCAGAATTGGCGACTCCACTGGGGACTATACTTATTT
The DNA here is from genome assembly GCA_000404065.3 of Pinus taeda. Classification (NCBI taxonomy): domain Eukaryota; kingdom Viridiplantae; phylum Streptophyta; class Pinopsida; order Pinales; family Pinaceae; genus Pinus; species Pinus taeda. The sequence goes on from APFE030604811.1 coordinate 12,410, forward strand.
CCCGGTTTTTCCCAGAAAGTTCCTAGATCTCTCTTTCTTCCAAACCTTCCTGTACTTCTTCATTCCCTTTCTGACCACTCAGGACTATACAATGCCCTTGTCTCAGCGCTCAACCCTAGATATGATCCCCACAACCTATTTTTTGAGCCTTTTTCCTCACTAATGTTGTTTGCGAGTGTAAACAATGCTTTATAAAGCACTGTGGCCTCACAAACAATGCATTACTGCTGCAAATAACTCTTTGTAGCCTCTCGTACAGAGCGTTAGCCAGCCATTTCTTGATAAACAGACTGCTCTGTGACCTCATGGGTTGGGAAATCTGCTTGTAGACTAATCAGGGATCTGCAACTGTGCTTGTTTGACTAATCTATGTTCTGAACATTTTTTTTAAGAAAATAGCTTTACTTCTTAATTTTTTGCTTTCATAAAAGAAAAAATACATTTTTTTTTTTTTTTTGCTGCTGCTTAGTTGGTTAGATCTGCATTATTTGGTTTCAAAAGTTGTTAGTGAGCATTGTAGTTCTGTCGGTTATGCTAGTGTTTTACTGAACATGATGCATGGTATATATATTGATGTATGAATGACTCTCCCTTTGTAGAAGCACTGTATTCATCGAAAATGAAATTTTTCAAGCATTGTTTTTGCATGATTTGACTCAGAGTCCCATATAACTTCATATGTTAAGACCTCTACTGAAGACTCTAACGAAGTACATTTAAAATATACCTAATAAAATCAATCAGAAACTCTTTTTTATAGTAAACACACATTAATTTAGGCTAGGATCTTGGGACAGGCAGTGTGAGTTAATTGCCCAAGATCATACACTGAAACTAGTTTCATTGAAAAGAGAAATCCTTCTGCACTCATACTATCCGGGACTACTCCAATAAAAGCGGAGCTAAATATGAGACAATATTGGACTGTAAGTGAAGGTATCCCGTCTTTTCTTACATCTCCTTTGGGTATTTTTTGTATCGGGGATCCCTTCGGGGCTATCGGAGCTAATTCGGGGACTCAGGTATCTTGCCCACACAATGTACTGTCTGTGACTATGTCCCCTCCAGTAGTGTTTGTGATTTGAGGTATCCTTAGTGGCCATATTTTAGGGACAAACACAAGGTGGCTGGGGTGGGCTTCCCTGGTACATAACATAGACAAACCTACTCTGTCTTCAATTTTTGGGAGGGTGCTCATCTTCACAAGAGGACTTGGCCCCTTAATCTAAGGTTCAGGCAAAGCTCAAGAGTAATTGTAACTGTACATTTGGCCAACTCTCTCTATTATTCATTGTGATACTGGGTTTCATCTCCGGTGATCAATGCTTATCAGACAGTGTCATTTCCCTCTACTTGTTGATTGATTTCCTTAGTGTATTTTTTATTTTTTAAGTGCCAGATTGTTATCACCAAAACTTTAACAAATATCATTGTGAAATCTATTGATAAAATTTATCAGTCACCGTGGCTACATCTGACCCTCGTCGTCAATCTAGACGGTTGTTAGGTCTTCCCCCACTCATTGTGGAGGATCCGACGAGCCCCAGTGAACCAGATTCCCCATCTTCGGGCAATCAATCTTCGAGATCTAACACAAAATCAGTTTGGACATCCCACTATCCAAGCTTACCGGAAGATTTATTTACTGAAGGTTTCATTCCTCCATACAATTCTCTGATCACGAATCCGTTGGGAACACTCTTGATTCCTATTGCATTTGTACCCCCTATTTGTTCTGTTAGACCTGCACCACCCGTCCCATCGACGACTAATGGGTCATGGGATTTTGTGGACACTTTTGGTCCACCACCACCTCCCTAGTCAAAAGTTAGTACCACACCTATGATGGCAAACCCTGATATCCCAAGTGTCCCAGGTTCAAACCCTATCATGACACACACCACGAGTGGAACCCAGTACATACCGGGTTTTGCCCCTTTTGTGTCAGCGCCTGGACCTTTGGCAAGTGTTACATATAACACTCCTTATAATGCTCAATACAGTAAGGTTAGCAAGGGTCCCGTCAACCCCCCCATGGTTGGCATCCATTGTTTAGTTCTAACCCCCAGGTTCATATGCCTGGGGGCACAGTTACCAATATGCATATACCGGTCGGGAATGTAACAGTTCCCCCACTGTTTATAGGACTGTAGGGATAGTCATTGATTGACATGAACCCTCCTTATGTCAGTCAAGGAATTATAGTTAATTACGTGGCGAGCGGGAAACCTCAACAAGGTCCTAGTCAATCCATATGGGCACCCTACTCTCAACCTCAAATGAGTCAAGGGGGCATTCCTTATCCTGGGGGCACTTGCAATCCCTAGTCTAAAAATCCCTATGGAAACCCACAGTACATGAATGTACCCCGAGGAAATTACTATTCCATGCAACCTGTGCATAATATTGGTAACAACACGATGGGAGGACTGCAAGGATCCTCAAGTCATATGTCATCACCTTGGTCTGATTCGGGGGCATCAAGCACCTTGCCTTTCTTGGAAACGCTTGATATCCCCAACTTGTACAAACTCACAAATGACCCCATCTATCACAACTTACTTTGGCCGTCTATCTTGCATAAAATCCCGACAGACGTCCCGAAGTTCGAAGGGAAACAAGGGGAGGATCTATGTACGCACACCACCACCTATCATTTCTAGTGTGTTTTTAACTCCATGGTGGATGATAGTATTCGGCTACGAATCTTTCCCCACACCCTTACTATAAATGCAGCCAAGTGGTACATCGAGTTACCATATGCATCAGTCAATACCTTTGGCGCTTTAGTGATGGAATTATTAAAGCACTTCCAACTACCCATCCGCTATGAAACTGGGACGAAACTCCTCACTTCATTACGTCAGGACACTGCCACCCACATCTCTGATCATATCCATGAATGGAGACGTAGGTGGAGGCTAGTCAAAGCTCCCCTCCCAGACTATCTATTAGCCGATTGGTTCTGCAAGTCCCTACTCCCCCAAATTGTTAAATATGTCATCGTAGGTGGTGCAGCCATGGAAGAACAATCCATTCGTCATGCCCAACAATTAGATTTGATATATTCATAGTGTGGCACTTTATACGATGTCATTCCTGATGCCCCTCGCAATGCCAATGCTCCTACTCAAAAACCCAGGGCGCATGCCAATGGTATTATAGGTGCTACCTCTGGGGCTGCTGTAAAACAACTCAGCAATTACATTGCCAGTTGTTAGTTGATCCCTCTACCAAATTGACTACTCTTCCTACCACCGTGATAAAATATGTATAGTCTACACAAAAACCTAGTGGTAAGAATAAGAAGAATAAGAAAAATACTGCTCCTTCTGAAGAGCAGTCAACAAATCAGTACAACCCAAAGCAGAAGGATGTTGTGCCTTCTGACGATGGAAAGGACAAACTCACTCGATTCCCTTCCAAATATGTGCAGAAGACCACTTGACATATCGTTGTCTGCGTCTTCAGGAATGCACAAATTTCATCGCTAAAAAGGACACCGGAAGGACCCTTGCGGTCCTAAATAATCCTTTCCCTACTCAGTAGTAACAACACCTTGTTGCAAATCAACCCTAACCCCCACAAGGGGGTAACGACAGTTTGCATCATCCTTCAGCTGGTGAAGGACCATCTGCCATTTACACCTTTGAAATGGTAGATCTACAAACCAGAGCCAAAGCTTATGGAGCTCCAGTCACTAATGCTGAGGAAGCCTCCTCGAGTCAAAACCCACCGCCGCCGAACGATCTTCATATCAAAAGGTCGGTTGTTGATCTTGTGATTCGCCCCCCAAAAGGGGCACTTCATATCATAACGCATAATACATCTGCACGTGCTGCCCAAAACTACAGTATTATAGAATATTTTGCGCAAGCACCGTCAGCTATGTCGGCGCTCGAAGTATTACAAACTTGTCTAGCACAAAGGAAAGCTCTGGTTTTCGCAATTGGTGGTATCAACCCTCAGGATTCCATGCTTGCAATTTTCGACATTGACAAATGTAAACATCCCCTTTCACACCATCTTGCATTTCATGTGCAAATATTTTCGAAAGGGCGAGGAGTATATAGACCTATCATTGATGAAGTTGCTTCAACCTGCATCATGTCAGCTTCATGTTGGCTCGCTTTTGGTTCTCCAACCCTATCCCCACCATCGAATTCCCTTACAGCTTTTGATAGCCACACTTTCATCCCAAAAGGTTACCTAAATAGCTACCCCATCATTTAGAGTGGGAAAATGGTAACGGTGGACATCAAAGTCATATATAGAAAGCTCGACTATAATCGATTTTATTGGGTTGCAGTTGGACTTACGCCATGACTGCCATTGTGTCTACTATCTTTCGCATCATCCTATTTCCATTGGACGGAAAGATAGTCACAATGGACCAACTGTCCTTTTTCACCCCTGATTATTCACCTTTACCCAGCGGCTTTGTACCCTTAGTGGGTGGTGTACCTGACCCTTACATCAGTATCGGTATTGGTCTATTGAAGGGCTCTTCCTTGATGGGTTGTTTCCCTCTTCTGCTACCCATGGTTCCACAGACGGTCTTTATGGTTTCATCCATTCCTCACGAACAGACCAATCCTTAGATCCTCCCGGACCTTTCAGACATTGACACTTACTGAGAACAAATGTCGTTGTCACCAGCTCAATTGGCCTACCAAGCCATTCAATTTAGATCTGAATCTCCGGTCACTTTGGTCACGGCCAACGGTACCACAACCCCTCCCATAAATGCTCCTTCTTTCGATCTCCTTAAGCAAGTCCTACCTTCAGACGAAGTTATTAGAGAGATCATGTGTTTGGAAGAACGAACTTGGGAGGACTCTCACCATCATGTTTTGATATCTGATTCGAACATGATGCCTCTTCAAATCTTGTCATTTGACACACTTGAGATCGTTTCCTCACCTTATACGACTATCAAACTTTGGACTCGGAGGGAAACATGGGCAATACTTCAAAGACATTGCTCATCGATATTTTTGTCAAGAAAGGCATTGTAGAAAACATCTAGGTTGGAGTAGATTACACTCCTGAGGAAATTGCAAGCTTCACTTGCCTTTTTAAGGAATTCTGTGATGTATTCGCTTGGTTTTACGAGGAAATGCCTAGCATAGATCCGTCTATTTTCGAGCATGAGATCAAGATATATGAAAATGCCAAGCCTGTTCGCCAAAGGCTTTGACCAGTCCACCCTCGCAAAATGCAACCATCAAGACTGAGGTGGAAAAATTGTTACATGCTACTTTTTTCTAGCCCGTTCCCTTAACGTAATGGATTTCCACTCTGGATCCTATCGATAAGAAACAAGGAACCATCCACGTATGTGTCAACTATAGGGACTTGAACACTGTGTTTCCTAAGGATAATTATCTGACACCGTTCATGGACCAAATCATTGACAACTGTGCCAGTTGTGAATCATTCTCATTCATGGATGGTTTCTCAGGTTACAACCATATTTGCATAAAACCGATAGACCAACACAAAACCGCCTTCATTTTCCCTTGGGGAATCTTTGCCTATCAAAAATTCCCATTCAGTTTAATGAATTTTGGAGCAAAATTTCAAAGGGCCATGGACTAAGCATTTCACGATATCAGACATATCATTCAATCTTACTTGGATGACCTTCCAACCCATTCCAAGAAGCGAGCATAGTACCTAGATCATTTACGAGCGATTTTTCTTAGGTGCCAGTTCTATAACATATGCCTGAATCCACATAAATGTGTTTTCTTTTTCGAGTCTGGACACTTACTTGGTTTCATTGTCTCCAAGTACGGGATTAGGGTTGATCCCGATAAGGTAAAGGAAATTAATCAATTACCCGAACCACAATCCATTTTGCAGCTCCAACGTTTGCAGGGGAAAGCAAACTTCTTACGACAGATCATCGTAAATTATGCTAAGTTGATTTATGTGCCCACTTAATAAGGGAGTGCCATACCTATGGGATGATTAAGCTCAACTGATGCCTTGAAAAAGGTGCTTATATCAACCCCAATCCTTAGTGCTCCCAACTATGGGCACAACTTTCTTCTGTGCCTAGCAGCCTTGCCATCCTCTCTAGGAATGGTCTTGGTTCAAACTCACGATGACCTAAGTGAGCATGTGATATTTTATCTATCGAAAGGTCTGGCTAAGCTCGAACTCAAATATTCACATGTGGAAAATCTATCCTTGGCAGTTGTCTTTACTGTCAACCGCTTCTGACATTGCATACTGCTGCGACAGACCACTATCATCGCCTTGGAGAATCTCAGAAGATATATTTTGTCTCGTCAAGTCATTGGAGGGAAGTATTCCAAATGGATAGGGATCCTCCAACAATTTGATTTGGCTTTCATTGCTGCCAAGGCGAAAAATTCCTTAGTCTTCGCCAAACCTTTGTCAGATCTTCCCATTGTCGATCCTAATGAGATAGCACATGATCCTCTTCCGAATGAAGCTATCTAGCTTATTGACCCTACTGACTCTTGGTATGGTGACATTCTTTTCTACCTCCAAGCACAACGTTTCTGCCCTGAACTTTCGTCAGGTGATCATCGTCGCATCCACCACCAAGCACGACACTATTTAGTGCTTAACGATACGTTATATAGCCATGGTGCTGATACAGTTCTTTGACATTGCCTCACTCATGAAGAGGTGGAACATGTTTTAAATGAATGCCATGCTGGGGCATGTGGCAGTCATCTTTCTGGCATATCTACTGCTCAAAAAATTTTGTGCGTAGGCTACCACTGACCAACCTTGTTCAAATATTGTATTAAGGCTATCCGACAGTATCACCCTTGTGAAGTGTTCACAAAGTAAATGTGCACTCCTTTGGCCCTCCTACACCTAGTTATCTCCATTGGCCCCTTTGCCAAATGGGGGATAAACTTCGTCACTTGCAACCCCACTTCCTCTGCCGGACACAACTAGATTATTGTAGCTGTGCACTATTTCACAAAATGGGCCAAAGCCCTTCCCACTTTCCAGGCTGATGGAGAAATCGTGACACTATTCTTGTTTAATTAGGTCATCTGTCACTTCGGTGTACCCCGCATGATCGTTACAGACCATGGGTCTCATTTTCATAATCATATGATGTCTGACTTAACATCGTTGCTCGGTTTTCCCTAGGATCAATTATCCTCCTACTACCCCCAAGCTAATGGCTAAGTAGAGGTCGTCAACATCGTCTTAAATACCATGATCTGCAGGTTAGTAGGGAATCATAAAACCCACTGGCATCAAATGTTATATCCTGCACTGTGGGCATACCGAACTTCAGTAAAAACTGCTACATGCTTTACACCTTTTCAACTAGCTTATGGACTGGAAGCAGTTTTACCAATTGAGTGTCAGATTCCTTCCTTACAAATCGTTGTTGAACTCCTTCTCGACACCACTGCCAAAAAAGAGCACCTGTTATACCTAAATCAACTAGATGAAACCCATCGAGATGTCGAATTAGCACTCGAAGCCCACAAGCGCCGGGTCAAACCCAATACGACAAAAAGCTCAAGCCTTGTTCTTACCAAGAGGGAGATCTTGTTTTAATCTACGATAAAAAAACATGATCTCTTGGGGGCAGGAATGCTTCAACCCTTGTGGATCGGTCCATATGTCGTCACGAAAGCCCTCTCAAAAGGGGCATATGAACTTCAGGACTAGGGAGGAGTCCCGCTCACTGAGCCCCGAAATGGGCTCTATCTGAAAAAGTATTATGCCTAGTACTGCACTAGGCATGTGCTTATGTATTTATAAGTTTTGCTTCTTTTTGATGCGACTGGATTTTTTGGTATTGGTTGAAATATTTGTCTCATACATATTTCTTGTTATGCAGATGTTTTCATTACCCTTAGCATATGTAGGATATGTGGATGGTGCCTGATCCACATTTAAACAGGAACACAACAAATTACAAAAATAATAATAAATACAGATATGCAGCATAAATAATACTTCATTTCATTAATGTAAAATACTGAAATATGCTTACAAATAAAAATGGAAATAAACTAGTTAGGGCAATGGTAGCTTATATCTAAGAAGAGATGTGGCGGCCACATGCCTCTGAACTACATTGCAATGAGTCTCAAAGGCCTATTTATTGTTGAGAAACAGTGGAAAACCCTAAACATCCAAAAACCTAACCCTAAAAGATGAAAAGCCAAACTGTGGGCCTTGTTTGGGTAAATTGGTACATCAACTTCCCGGGGTTGTAACTTTGGCATACGATCTCCGTTTGACACGCACAATATCTCATTAGAAATATCTATCCAAGAACTACAACTTTTGAGCGATCAACATCGATCCATGACCCATGTTACTCCTAATTTTCCCAAAAAATGTCGTTTAAGGCCTCAAAATGGCTCAAGAAGTTCAAGACCCAAAAAACTGCCAAAAATAGTAAATTGTGATACAATAAGGAAACTAAAAAACCAAAAGAGATAGTTGTGGGGGTCCAAGTGGGATAGGCGGGTGGCCACAAACATCCACCTAGATCATTCCTCCTCCCTTAGGAAGCAATGGTCCCCATTGCGTTGAGTTCCTCCATGAGATGAGGAAACTTTTGCTTAACTTGGTCCCGAGTGAGATTTTCTGCAACCTTTTCTGTGTCCAATAATGGTCGGAAGCATGGTCGAGGGTGGCCCACATTGAACACTCGGTGCAAGAGAAGGAATGGGGAAATGATGTGCTCCAAAGCATTATTTCCCACAACCTTGGTAATGGTGTAATGACCATGTCGGAGTGGTTTGAGCTTTTGATTGCCTCTTATAAGTTGTTCTTTCTGCAGATGCAACCAAACTTTGTCATCCACTTGAAACTTGTGTGGTACCCCTGTGGGTGAGTAGAAGCTGTTCCTGTGTTCTTGCATGACCGTATCCCTCTGCTGCTGCTGCTGCATGGAGGAACCCTTTGCAGGGGTCATGGATGTGGCAATGATCTTCCCCTTACTTTGGGAGAGGACTAGAAAGAAAATAAATTTCCTAGTCTGGGAGATCATCTTGCTGCATTTCTTAGCAAAGATCAAAGAAGTGGTGGTAGATGGGGCTACCTCTAGTATCCTCTATGATGAATTACCCTAAGAAATAATAAAAATGTGAGGCCTTGACTCATAAACAACATGTCACCTCCACAAGCATGGCTGGCCTAATAATACATCACAAACATCCAGAGGTGTAACATCACACAATACCTCGTCTGTGAAGGGTTTGATGCTGTAGGGAAGGCGGCACTGCTGGCGAACTCGGAAATCTTGTCCTCCGTGAAGCCACCTAATGCTATATGGTTGCGGGTGTGGTATGGTTAGTAGTCCCAGCCGCGTCATGACCTCTGCTGAAATGAGGTTCTTTTGGCTGCCACTGTCGACAATGAATTGTAACAGCGAACCCTTCACCCACCTTTGTGAGTGGAAAAGATGCTCCCCCTCCTTTGTATCTTTGGGCTCATTCTTCTGGACCTTGGCAGTGGCAACTGTGTTGCTGGGCTCCGCGTCAATAATCTGGTTCCTTTTGTCATTCCCCTTGTCGGGTTCTGACTCAGGGTCAGAACATGCATCTGATTCTGAAGCCTTCAACTCAGCCACCAGCGACTGCTTGGTTTGACACTCACTTGTGTTGTGAGTGGAGCTCTTGTGGAACTCACATCACTTTCCTATGTCCTTCTTTGACTTCATGGTGTTTTTCTTTTCTTGCGGCTTCGATGGGTTGTCTAGGGTCACCCCGCCTTGGCTTTGTCCTTTGGTCTTTAGATTCGCAGATCCAAAGTCTCGCTTCTTCTGTTTAAGCTTATGCTCGATCTTGACAGCGTATTGATATGCCGTGTTGAGCGAGGAGATGTTCAGGAACTCCATCTCATCTTGGATGTACCTGTGTAGGTAGCTGCAGTACTTGAGTACCAAATGCATCTCAGAATCCTTAATAGCCAATTGTGTGTGAAGGGTATGAAAAATGTTTGTGAACTCCGGCACATCTTAGTCCCTTCCCTGCCGCAGCGTGGTCCACTTTATGTCTTTGTCCTCATAGATTTTGACAGGGTAGTACTACTCCTTGATGGCATCCCAGAATAAATTCCAAGCGGGTGCGACTGAAAATAATGAGCCCATACTTTTATACTTCTTCTCACAGTATGTTTCCCACCAGGCCTTGACATGGGGGGCTGCTTTGAGAAGAGCAAAAATAATATTTTCTTGACCGGAAAAATCATGAACAACAAAATACCCTTCTAGTAGATTTAACCATTTATCTATGACATCTGCGTTTATTTGACCCTTGAACATGGGGATTACAAAATTAAATTGTACCTTAAAGGGAGTGGTGTTTCTAGAGTAGCTGTTGAAAGCTGATGCGTCGCCCTTGGGTAGCTGCTAAAGGATCTGGACAAAGCTATCCATCATCGCATTCTTTTGTCGCTCAAGGGCTTCTTCGACCAAGATTTTGATAGGATCTCCTACCCCCTCATCTTTCTTTTCTTTTGCCATGGGAGGCTTTCAGGATTTGCGAGGCTGGTCTTGTAGAGGTTCGACCAGTTCAAGCCCTAACTCCTTATATCCCGACCTCAATGGGGACATGCAAAGAAAAATAGAGAAAGAGCATACCACTTTGATACAACTGATCCAGATTTAAACAAGAACGCAACAAATTATAGAAATAAACATAAATACAGATATGCAGTGGAAATAATACTTCATTTCATCAATGTAAAATACTGAAATATGCTTACAAACATAAATGGAAATAAACTAGCTAGGGCGATGGTAGCTTATCTCTGAGAAGAGATGTGGTGGCTACATGCCTATGAGCTGCATTACAATGAGGCTCGAAAGGCCTATTTATTGTTGAGAAACAATGGAGAACCCTAAACATCCAAAAACCTAACCCTAGAAGACGAAACACCAAACTGTGGGCCCCGTTTGGGTAAATTGGTACATTAACTTCTCAGGGTCGTAACTTTGTCATACGATCTCTGTTTGATGTGCACAATATCTCGTTAGAAAGATCTATTTGAGAACTACAAATTTAGAGTGAGAAACATTGGTCCATAACCCATGTTTCCACTGATTTTCCCAAAAAACATCGTTTAAGCCCTCAAAATTGCTCCGGAAGTTCAGGACCCGAAAAACTGCCAAAAATAGTAAATTGTGCTACAATTAAGGAAACTGAAAAACTGAAAGAGACAGTTGTGGGGGTCCAAGTGGGATAGGTTGGTGGCCACTAACATCCACCTGGATCATTCTTTCCCCCTTAGGAAGCAATGGTCACCATTGCATTGAGTTCCTCCATGAGATGAGGAAACTTTTGTTGAACTTGGTCCCGAGTGAGCTGTTCTGCAACCTATGTTGTGTCTAGTAATGATGGGAAGTGATTTGAAAATGAGATCTTAAATCAATATTAAGGTATTATAGACTCATGTGCAAGAATTCCTATATTATTTAGTGCAACAGATCGAAAAGATTGCAAATAATATAGACAATGAACAGTTATGAAAACATAATAAACACACATATCAACACAGCCAAAACAATAAAGGAGTTCACCAGACTTCCTAGCTACGTCTCCTGGTCTAGATTTCAGTGTCAACCTCTATATTATGTCTTCAAAATCATATTATTATAGGTGTGAGGTCAAATCGAGTCTCAACACAAAAGTGATAAAACAACAGGGATTACTCGAATCCTCAAGTCTACAAGAGTACATAAACTCTCCCTCTTGCTCTCTGTCTTTTGTTCTCTCTATCTTTGAGTAGCTAACTCCCTCTCTGTTTTGTTATGGGATGGCTTTTTAAGCCTATCTATGCTTGTCTGTTTGTCTTTCTCTTCGGGCTCTCTAGTTCCTGGCTGCTGTTCGTTCAAATTCCTGTTGAGCATTAAACAATCATCATAGAACGCTCTCAGGTATGGTAGCCACCTGTTTTTAAATGGAAAGGACCACTGGCACGGTTGAAAACCTTGGGAATATGTTTCTCTGTTTACACAAAGAAATACACTAAAAACAGTGTAAAATCCGCCAAGGTCGGACTTCAAAAGATATTGAATCCGACCTACAATCCTATCGGGTCCGTGCTATATCACTGTCACAGGTCACAATGCCCATATGCCAAGGTTTTCTTTGTATTACAAGAAATACATAGAATACAATGAAAAATCCGACAAAAACAATTTATCAGAACTCAAAATATATCAAATCGCATCTTTAAACCCTTTCGGGTCCAGCTTTATTGCATGTCGCATATCGCCCCTTTGTATTTGATTCACTGCTCCCCTCGTCGATTGCCGATCGTCGATATCAGCGTATCACATATCGGGGGATCGCAAGTCCATTGGTATCACCCCTTATATATAGTTGTGATGCGATATATCGCAATTGCATATCGCAAGTCCTTTGAGCCCTTGGTAAGTCCTCCCTATTAGCAATGCGATATTGCGGGTTGATCTGGACCATTGATCTGCGCGCTCGATCGAAGTTCCTCATTAACTCACGCTGATCACTATTGTGATTACCATAATGCTGCCTCTAATATGCTCCATTGGTCTCCACCGATTGTGATATGCTGATTTGATCTGGACCGTTGATCGGTCCGATCCAACGGCTTTTGTGCAATGTGATTTAAACCCCCGATAGCTCTGTTTTTTGCCATTTCTTGATGTTTTTCCCATGCGATATTGTTTCCAATAGTTATGTATATGAAGACTTATAGGTTTTTAGGATCCATCACACCTTCCCACTGAAAAGCTTTTGGACCACCAAAAGTTGGTTTATAAGCATCGATCAAGTGAGGATAGAACTCCCTCACTTGTTTAACTTCTATCGATCATGCTTTGCTTGGATTTGAACCTTTGAGTCCAACTCTCAGGTATTCAACATCCCCTCGACGTGTAGTTCTCACCTTCTTGTCTAGAACTATGTCTTCCTGTAACTCATTGAGATACTCAGGCAGTAGATCCTCAATGGAAGGCAACTAAATTTGCTCTTCATGATCTTCAATCAATGAAGGTTCATACAATCTTAAGTTTTCTGCGCTAACGACTGAATAGATCTGCATATAAGCTGGAAAATCAAGGCGAAAAGCATTTTCACCAATTTTATCAAGTATCTTGAAAGGTCCATACCTTATTGGTTTTAGCTTCTTACCTTCACCCTGCATTCTATCCTTGCTGATGTACATCCAGACTTGATCACCAACTTGAAAACTATACTCAACTCGATTCTTGTCATGTCTTGCCTTGTACTTGGCTTGAATTCTTTCCAGCTATTCCTGTATTGCCTAGTGAATTTCCTCGATTTGTTCAATGAACTTGGTTGCTTTGTCCACATCACTGTGTCCATCAACTATATGTCTTTACCAAAGACAAAATCCAAGGGAGACTTTGGTATAAAACCAAAACAAGTCTCAAAAGGAGATCTCTGAGTAGAAGAGTGTTTGGCTCGGTTGTAAGCATGTTGCACATAACACAAATGCTCATCCCAAAGCTTGGGATGCTTGCTGCAATAGCCTTTGAGCAACTGGATCACTGTCCTATTGACCACTTCTGCCTGACCATTTGTTTGTGGATGAAATGTTGTACTCTTCTTCAATCTGGTGTCTATCAAGTCCCATAGACTTGACCAAAACTTTCCAACAAATCGAGAATCTCGATCAGATACAATAGAAGTGGGTAACCCAAAATGAACCCATACATTCTGAAAGAACAACTTTGTTGTTTGTTTAGCTGTAACCTGCTTGTTACGAGGTATCAAAATACACATTTTACTGAACCTATCCACAATAACATACAAATAATCATGACCTTTTCTAGATTTTGGCAATCCACCAACAAAATCCATGGAAACACTTTCCCAAGGACGAGAAGGAATTGGAAGTGGAGTGTACAAGCCTAATTTTCTATTACTTGGTTTGCTTGTAGCACACATTGTACACCCTTTGATATACCTAGAAATTGTTTCATGCATTCTTGGCCAATAACAAAACCTTTGCAATTGTGCAACTGTTTTACTTACACCAAAATGACTTGATATGAGAGAAGTATGTGCTTCTCGGATTATGATAACTCTTTCAGTTTGTGGAATGAATTACTTTCCCAAATGATATAAGAGTTGGTCCTTAACATAATAATCCAATTCTTCTACTTGCTTGCCATGACTTAAATTTTCATATACATCTTTAAAATCAACATCTTGAGCATATTGTTCAATGTAACTTTCATGCATTACTGAGTTATGCTTAAGTATAGTAGATGCATTTATGATTGGTCTTGACAACATATCTGCAACCTTATTGTGTATGCCCTTCTTATATTTGATGACAAGATGAAATTGTTGTAGAAAACCCATCCACCTATAATGACTTGATTGCTGCAATTAAGTTTGTGAGTGCAAATATTGAAGTGGTTGATGATCTGTATGTATGATTGTTTCTTTACCCATTAGGTAATGTTTCCACTTTTTCACACTGTACTAATGCATACAATTCTTTATCATATGTGGGATGATTAACTATTGCAAAAGTAAATGTCTAAGAACGATAACATATGGGTTTTCCGTGTTGCATCAACACTGCTCCCACGGCATAGTCACTGTCATCTGTCTCAATCTCAAATGGATGTTGAAGATCTGGCAATGCTAGTATGGGTGTTGTACTGATTTTCTCTTTTAAGGTGTCGAAGGCATTCTGTTGTTTGCCTCACCACTGAAACACCTGTTTCAATCCTGTTAAAGGATGTAATGGAACTGCAATCAAAGAAAAGTTAGCAATAAACTTTCTCTAGTATTGTGCTGCCCCTAGGAAACTCCTAACCTCTGTAGCAGATTTGGGGTTAGGCCAGTTGTTATGAAACTAGCTCAAGAAAAGATAGAAAAGATATATCAACGCCTTAGAAATTAACCTCTTCAAGGGGGAAACCTCCTTTACATTACGTAAATGAACAATTCTTGGATGATACAAATGAAAAGACCTCCTTTCTATATATAAGAGTCTAAGGGGTCATAACATAATTAGGGCCTACATAACAATAATAATGTAAGGACACAATAATAACAATAGTGGGCTGCTATGGGGCACAATAGTAACAATATGGGCACAACAATATTAATAAGGGGTACAACTACAATAGTAATGGGTTAATCACTAGTATTATGGGGACCCAACATGCCCCTCTCCTTCAAAAAAAGTGTTTTCCTCAATGCTTGAGTAGTTCT
>APFE030604811.1:27635-127149 GCA_000404065.3 Pinus taeda
TGAGTGAAAATATTGAAGTGGTTGATGATCTATATGTATGATTGTTTCTTCCATTCGGTAGTGTTTCCACTTTTTCACACTTTGTCCTAATGCATACAATTCTTTATCATATGTGGGATAGTTAACTACCGCAGAAGTAAATGTCTCAGAATGATAGCATATGGGTTTTCCGTGTTGCATCAACACTTCTCCCATGGCATAGTCACTGGCATCTGTCTCAACCTCAAATGAATGTTGAAGATCTGGCAGTGCTAGTACTGGTGTTGTACTTATTTTTTCTTTTAATGTGTCGAAGGCTTTCTGCTATTTGCCTCCCCACTTAAACACCTGTTGCAATCTTGTTAAAGCATGTAATGGAGCTGCAATCAAAGAAAAGTTAGCAATAAACTTTCTCCAGTATTGTGCTGCCCCTAGGAAACTCCTAACCTCTGTAGTAGATTTGGGTTTAGGCCAGTTCACAATGACTTCAACCTTAGAGGGATCTATCTTCAATTCACCACCCCCTACAATATGGCCCAAATAATTTATATATGTTTTGCCAAATTCACATTTTGACAGTTTTCCATAGAGTTTTTTTTTTTTTTTCAACATCTAAAGTCTGCTTTACATGCTTTACATGGTCTTCCCATGTCTTACTAAAAACAAGAATGTCATCTAAATAAACAATTACAAAATCATCAATAAATGGTCTGAGTACATCATTCATGACTCTCATAAATGTAGCAGGAGCATTAGTTAAGCCAAAAGGCATAACCAACCATTCATACAGTCCTTGTTTTGTCTTGAAAGCAGTCTTCCATGCATCTTGTTCTGCAACTCTGACCTAATGATAACCACTTCACAAGTCTATCTTAGAAAAGTAAAATACCTCTTTTAATTGATCTAATAAATCATTAATACGAGGAAGAGGATAACGATTCTTGATCGTTATTTTATTCAGTTCTCTATAATCAATGCACATTCTCCACGAACCATCCTTCTTTCTCACCAGCACGATTGGAGATCCACATGGTGATGTGCTTGGTCGTATAAACCTTTTATTGAGCAACTCCTGTACCTGCTTCTTTATTTCTGCATTCTCTAAAGCTGACAACTTGTACATTCCAATGTTAGGTAATGGAGCATCTTGCTGCAAACAAATATCATGTACTATTTCTCGATTGGGTGGTAGACCTTTAGGTTCTTGAAATAGAACATCATACTCTGAAACAACTTTAACTAAATCAACTTTATGTTTAGAATCACAACCTTCAAATGCATTGGATTTTTCAGGATCCTTTGATTTTACAACCATTAGTAAAAATTACTTACTTGAATTCACAATTCTTTTCATCTGTCCTGAGTTTATGAGAGAATAGTTCCCCTTGAGTTTATGAGCTCTTACAATATATTCTATTCCATCTTTAGTGAGTTGATACTTATTTTCAGCTCTATAGAAAATAAATTTCCTATCATACAAGTATGGACTTCCCAAAACAATACCACATATATCCAATGGAACTATATCTAACTCAACCTCATCTACAAATGTTGACCCAATAGCAAACCTAAGTTTACATTGTCTTGTCACTTCTAGCCTTGTTTTATCACACACCCAACCTAATGGATATGGCTTCTCATGAGGTTTTTTTTGTAATCCAAACTTCTTTACAATTGTTTTAGAAATCAAATTTACTTGTGATCCACTATCAAACAAAGTATCAATCTTATTGTGTTTAGAAATTACTCTAATACGAAAAAGTTCATTTCTTTCCCTCTCATTATCTTCATTATCAATAGATTGTGCAAAATTACTAGTGGATGCTTCAGAATCTTTACCTTTAATACTTGTGGCTGTAACTGTTGTTTCATCGCCTGAATATGATCCCAAGTCCTGTTGAATAGCAGCAACATTCTTTTTCCCCTTACCACTGAATTTCTTAGGTTTTCGTTCTGGATGCAAAGACCAACAGTGTGCCTCATCTTGTCCTTCTTTCTTAAAATGAGTGCATGAAGGTTTATCCTTCTTTACAGTGTTTGTTTTCCTCTCCTTCCATTTCAGTTTCTTCTTTTCCTTGCTCTTGCTTATAGAATTTTTAGATGTTCCCCCAACCTCTAGGTTTACATTCTTTCCTCTAGCTTCTAGATGTGTGGCTTGAACTGATACATCATCTAAGCTAGTGGGATTAAACATGAGAATAATATACTTTAAATAGCTATGAATACCACCTATATACTTCAATAAAGTCTCGGGTGAGTCTAATGATATGCCTAGAGTTAAAGCTCTCTTTTTGAATTCCTGAGTATAACTTTGTACACTTTGACCCTTCAACTGGTGAAGAGTTTGCCAACTCATTGCTGCCTACTGCATGTAAGATAAAGGATAGACTTTCTTTTTGATATCAGAAACCAATTCATTCCAGGTAGAAATAATTTTACCATTCTTTTGCAGATCATCTTGTGTCTTGCCTTCCCACCATACTAGTGCAGTTCCTCCAAGTCGAAGGCTAGCCAGCTGAATCTTCTTCCTTTCTGAATCAACAATCTATACCCTGCAATATACATCAATTTGTCTTATATAATTATCTAGTTTTTTTGCATTGAGTTCTCGATCATAAATTAGCAAATCAAACTTCACATCTAATTTGATTAAAGAAGCTTTCTTCTTCTTCTTAGAAGTGTCATGCGAAGAAGATGATGAGGATGATGAAGGTGATGATGGAGGAGATGGTGGAGGAGGTATTTCTCCTTTTCCTTTGCCTTCCGAAGGGGCAACTAGAAAAGGTTCCTCTACCCCTTTGTCTGGTTTGGGTGATGAATTTCTTTCACCTCGAACCTTCTTAAACTCTAGATAAATCTCTTCCAACATAGCTCAGAGTGTCTTAAAACTCTCTAGAAACTAAGATTCTGATTCCCGTGGAGTTTCTTCTGCCATTCTCCTCTGAGAATAGACTCTTCCAATCTCTAGATTAGCCTCAACAAGTTCTCCTTCTTCTAGTCTGAGCTTTAATCTAGTTAGCTTTCACAAATCCAGCACAAGCTTGTCTAACCTTAACAAAACCAAATGCTCTGATACCACTTGATCCGAAAATGAGATCTTAAATCAATATTAAGGTATTACACACTCATGTCCAGGAATGCCTATATTATTTAGTGCAACGGATCGAAAAGATTGTGAATAATATAGACAATGAACAATTATGAAAACATAATAAACACGCATATCAACACAACCAAAATAATAAAGGAGTTCACCAGACTTCCTGGCTACGTCTCTTGGTCCAGCTTTCAGTGTTGACCTCTATATTATGTTTTCAAGAGAAGATTATTACAAGTGTGAACTCAAACCAAGTCTCAACACAACAGTGACAAAAAAACAGGGATTTACTTGAAATCCTCAAGTCTACAAGAGTACACAGACTCTCCCTCTTGCTCTTTGTCTTCTATTTTCTCTCTATCTCTGAGAAACTGCCTCCCTCTCTGTTCTGTTATGGGATGGCTTTTTAAGCCTATCGGTGCTTGTCTATTTTTCTTTCTCTTCGGGCTCTCTGGCTCTCAGTCGATGCCCATTCAAATACTATTGAATGTTAAACAATCATTGTAGAATGCTCTCAGGTATGGTGGCCACCTATTTTTAAATGGAAAGGACCACTGGCACGGTTGAAATCCCCGGGAATATGTTTCTTTGTTCACACAGAGAAATACACTAAAAACAGTGAAAAAGCTGCCAAGACCGGACTTCAAAAGATATTGAATCCAACCTATAATCCTATTGGGTCTGTGCTATATTGCTATTGCAGGTCGCAATGCCCATATGCCAAGGTTTTCTTTGTATTACAAGAAATATATAGAATACATTGAAAAATCTGACAAAAACAATTTATGGGAACTCAAAATATATCAAATCACATCTATAAACCCTTTCGGGTCCGGCATTATCACATGTCGCATATCGCCCCTTTGTATTTGATTCACTGCTCCCCTTGCCGATCGTTGATCGCCAATATTGGCGTATCGCATATCGCAAGGTCGTTGGTCCATTGGTATCACCCCTTATATAAAGTTTCGATGTGATATTGTGATGCGATATATCGCAATCGCATATCACAAGTCCTTGGAGACCTTGGTAAGTCCTCCCTTTAAGCAATGCAATATTGTGGGTTTGATTTGGACCATTGATCTGTGTGCTTGATCGATGGTCCTCGTTAACTCACACTGATCGTTATCACGATTACCATAATGTTGCCTCCGATACGCTCTGCTGGCCTTCGCCAATTGCGATATGCCGATTTGATCTGGATTGTTGATCGGTCCGATCCGACAATTCCTGTGCAGCGTCATTTAAACCCCCGATAGCTCTGTTTTCCGCCATTTCTTAATGTTTTTCCCATGTGATAGTTTTTCCGATAGTTATGTATATGAAGACTTAGAGGTTTTTAGCATCCATTTTGGATCACGAAGCATGGTCGAGGGCGGTCCACATTAAACACTCGGTGCAAGTGAAGGAATGGGGAAATGTTGTGCTCCAAAGCATTGTTTCCCATAGCCTTGGTAATGGTGTAAGGACCATGTCGGAGTGGTCTGAGCTTCTGATGGGCTCTTGTAAGGCGTTCTTTCTACAGATGCAACTAGACTTTGTCGCCCACTTGAAACTTGTGTGGTACCCCTGTGGGTGAGGAGAAGTTGTTCATGTGTCCTTTCATGGTCGTATCCCTCTGTTGCTGCTGCTATATGGAGGAACCCTTCGTGGGGGTCATGGATTTGGTGACGATATTCCCCTTACTTTGGGAGTGGACCAGATAGAAAATAAATTTCCTAGTATGGGAGATGATTTTGTTGCATTTCTTAGTAGAGATCAAAGAAGTGGCGGTAGATAGGGCTACCTCCAGTATCCTGTATGATGAATTACCCAAAAAAATAATAACAACACGAGGCCTTGACTCATACACAGCATGTCGCCTCCACAAGTATGGTTGGCCTAATAATACATCACAAACATCCAGAGGTGCAACATCAAACAATACCTCATCTGTGAAGTGTTTGATGTTGTAGGGAAGGTGGCACTACTCGCGAACTTGGAGATCTCATCCTTGGTGAAGCCACCTGATGCTGTATGCTTGTGGGTGTGGTATGGTTGGTAGTCCCAGCCGCTTCATGACCTTTGCTGAAATGAGGTTCTTTTGGCTGCCACTGTCAACAATGAATTGTAGCAGTGAACCCTTCACCCACATTTGTGAGTGGAAAAGGCACTCCCCCTCCTTTGTATCTTCGGGCTCATTATTTTGGACCTTGGCGGTGGCAACCGTGGCACTAGGCTCCACGTCAATGATCTGCTTCCCTTTGCCATTCACCTTGTCAGGTTCTGACTGAGGGTTAGAACATGCCTCTAATTTTGAAGCTTTCAATTTGGCCACCAGCGACTGCTTGGTCCGAAACTCACTCGTGTTGTGAGTGGGGCTCTTGTGGAACTCACACCACTTTCATGTGTCCTTCTTCGACTTCGTGGTGTTGTTCTTTTCTTGTGACCGACGGGTTGTCTAGGGTCACCCTGCCTTAGCTTTGTCCTTTGGTCTTTGGATTTGCAGATCCAAAGTCTCGCTTCTTCTATTTAAGCTTCTTCTCGATCTTGACAGTGTATCGGTATGTCGTGCCGAGCGAGAAAATGTTTAGGAACTCCATCTAGTCTTGGATGTACTTGTGTAGGCAGTCGCGGTACTTGAGTGCCAAATGCAGCTCAGAATCCTTGATACCCAACTGTGTGCAAAGGGTATGAAAAATTTTTATGAACTCCGGAACATCTTGGTCCCTTCCCTGCCGCAGCGTGGTCCACTTTATGTATTTGCCCTCATAGCTTTTGACAGGGTAGTACTACTCCTTGATGGCATCCCGGAATGAATTCCAAGTGGGTGAGGCTAAAAATAGTGAGCCCGTACTTTCATCCTTCTGGTCAAAATAGGTTTACCACCCGTCCTTGAGGTGGGGGGTTGCTTTGAGAAGAGCGAAAATAATCTTTTCCCGACTGGAGAAATCATGAACAGAAAAATACCCTTCTAGCATATTTAACCATTTATCTATGACATATACATCTATTTTACCCTCGAACATGGGGATTTCAAAATTAAATTGTACCTTAAAGGGTGTGGTGTTTCCAAAGTCGCTGTCGGAAGCTGATGCATCGCCCCTGGGTAGCCACTGAAGGATCTGGGTAAAGTTATCCATCATCGTGTTCCTTTGTCGCTCGAGGGCTTCTTCGAGCAAGATTTTGATAGGATCTCCTATCCCCTCGTATTTCTTTTCTTTTGCCATGGTAGGTCGTCGGGATTTGCGAGGCTGGTCTTGCAAAGGTTCAACAATTTCAAGCCCTAACTCCTTATATCCTGACCTCGTTTGGGATATGCAAAAAAAAATAGAGAAAGAGCAGACCACTCTAATACCACTGATCCGGATTTAAATAGGAACGCAGCAAATTACAGAAATAACCATAACTACAGATATGTAGTGGAAATCATACTTCATTGCATTAATGTAAAATATTGAAATATGCTTACAAACAGAAATGGAAATAAACGAGCTAGGGTGATGGTAGCTTATCTCTGAGAAGAGATGTGGCGGATAAATGCCTTTGAACTGTGTTACAATGAGGCTCGAAGGCCTATTTATTTTTTAGAAACAATGGAAAACCCTAAACATCCAAAAACCTAACCCTAGAAGATGAAACACCAAACTGTGGGCCCCGTTTGGGTAAATTGGTACATCAACTTCCTAGGGTCGTAACTTTCTCATACGATCTCCATTTAACACACATAATATCTTGTTAGAAAGATATATCCGAGAAATACAACTTTTGAGTGAGAAACATTAGTCTCTGACTTGTGTTGCTCCTGATTTTCCCAAAAAACGTCATTTAGGGCCACAAAACGGCTCCCGAAGTTCAGGACCCAAAAAACTTCCAAAAATAGTAAATTGTGCTACAATTAAGGAAACTGAAAAACTAAAAGAGACAATTGTGGGGGTCCAAGTGGGATAGGTTGGTGGCCACCAACATCCACCTGGATCATTCCTCCCCCCTTAGGAAGCAATGGTCCCCATTGCGTTGAGTTCCTCCATGAGATGAGGAAAATTTTGCTGAACTTGGTCTCGAGTGAGATGTTCTACAACCTTTGTTGTGTCTAGTAATGCTGGGAAGCATGGTCGAGGGAAATCCACATTGAACACACGGTGCAAGTGAAGGAATGGAGAAATGTTGTGCTCCAAAGCATTGCTTCCCATAGCCTTGGTAATGGTGTAAGGACCATGTCGAAGTGGTCCGAGCTTCTGATGGGCTCTTGTAAGGCGTTCTTTTTGCAGATGCAACTAGACTTTTTCGCCCACTTGAAACTTATGTGGTACCCCTGTGGGTGAGGAGAAGTTATTCCTATGTTATTTCATGATCGTATCCCTCATCCACATTGAACACTCGGTGCAAACGAAGGAATGGAGAAATGTTGTGCTCCAAAGCATTGTTTCCCATAGCCTTGGTAATGGTGTAAGGACCATGTCGAAGTGGTCTGAGCTTCTGATGGGCTCTTGTAAGGCGTTCTTTTTGCAGATGCAACTAGACTTTGTTGCCCACTTGAAACTTGTGTGGTACCCCTGTGGATGAGGAGAAGTTATTCCTAGACTTTGTCGCCCACTTGAAACTTGTGTGGTACCCCTGTGGATGAGGAGAAGTTATTCCTATGTTATTTCATGACCGTATCCCTCTGCTGCTGCTGCTGCGTGAAGGAACCCTTTGCGGGGGTCATGGATGTGGCGACGGTATTCCCCTTACTTTTGGAGTGGGCCAGACAGAAAATAAATTTCCTAGTTTGGGAGATGATCTTGCTACATTTCTTAATAGAGATCAAAGAAGTGGCGGTAGATGGGGCTACCTCCGATATCTTGTATGATGAATTACCCAAATAAATAATAATAGCGCGAGGCCTTGACTCATACACAACATGTCACCTCCACAAGTATGGCTGGCCTAATAATACATCACAAACATCCAGAGGTGCAACATCACACAATACCTTGTCTATGAAGGGTTTGATGCTATAGGGAAGGTGACACTGTTGGTGAACTCGGAGATCTCGTCCTTGGTGAAGCCACCTGATTCTGTATGGTTGTGGGTGTGGTATGGTTGGTAGTCCCAGCTGCTTCACGACCTCTGCTGAAATGAGGTTCTTTTGGCTACCACTGTCGACAATGAATTGTAGTGGTGAACCCTTCACCTACATTTGTGAGTGGAAAATATGCTCCCCCTCCTCTATATCTTCAAGCTCATTCTTATGGACCTTGGTGGTGGCAACCATGGCACTGGGCTCTGCATCAATGATCTGCTTCCCTTGCCATTCCCCTTGTTGGGTTCTGACTCAGGGTTGGAACATGCATCTAATTTTGAAGCCTTCAACTCGGCCACCAGTGATTTCTTGGTTTGACACTCACTTGTGTTGTGAGTGGGGCTCTTGTGGAACTCACACCACTTTCCTGTGTCCTTCGACTTTGTGGTGTTGTTCTTTTCTTGCGGCTTTGAATGATTGTCTAGGGTCACCCCATCGTGGCTTTGTCCTTTGCTCTTCGAATTCGCAGATCCAAAGTCTCGCTTCTTCTATTTAAGCTTCTGCTCGATCTTGATAGCGTATTGGTATGCCATGCCGAGCGAGGAGATGTTCAAGAACTCCATCTCATCCTGGATATACCTATGTAGGCAGCCGTAGTACATGAGTACCAAATGAAACTCAGAATCCTTAATACCCAACTGTGTGCAAAGGGTATGAAAAATGTTTGTGAACTCCAGAACATCTTGGTCCCTTCCCTGCCGCAGCATGGTCCACTTTATGTATTTGTCCTCATAGCTTTTGATAGGGTATTACTACTCCTTGATGGCATCTCAGAATGAATTCCAAGTGGGTGTGGCTGAAAATAGTGAATCCATACTTTCATCCTTCTGCTCATAGTAGGTTTCCCACCAGTCGTTGACATGGGGGGCTGCTTTGAGAAGAGTGAAAATAATATTTTCCCGACTGAAAAAATTATGAACAAAAAAATACCCTTCTAGCAGATTTAACCATTTATCTATGGCATTTGCGTCTATTTGACCCTCGAACATGGGGATTTCAAAATTAACTTGTACTTTAAAGGGTGTGGCATTTCCAGAGTAGCTCTTGGAAGTCGATGCGTCGCCCCTGGGTAGCCACAGAAGGATCTGGGCAACGTTATCCATCATTGCGTTCCTTTGTCACTCGAGAGCTTCTTCGAGCAAGATTTTGATAGGATCTCCTACCCCCTCATCTTTCTTGTCTTCTGCCATGGGAGGCCTTCGGGATTTGCAAGGTTGGTCTTGCAAAGGTTTGACCAGTTCAAGCCCTAACTCCTTATATCTTGACCTCGTTGGGGACATGCATAGAAAAACAGAGAAAGAGTAGACCGCTTTGATACGACTGATCCGGATTTAAACATGAATGCAACAAATTACAAAATAACCATAAATACAGATATGCAGTAGAAATAATACTTCATTTCATTAATGTAAAATACTAAAATATGCTTACAAATAGAAATAGAAATAAAACAGCTAGGGCGATGGTAGCTTATCTCTGAGAAGAGATGTGGCGGATACATGCCTTTGAACTGCGTTAAGATGATGCTCGAAGGCCTATTTATTATCGAGAAACAATGAAAAACCCTAAACATCCAAAAACCGAACACTAGAAGATGAAACACCTTGTGGGCCTTGTTTGGATAAATTGGTACATCAACTTCTCGGGGGCGTAACTTTGACATACGATCTGTGTTTGACATGTACAATATCTCGTTAGAAAGGTTTATCCAAGAACTACAACTTCTGAGTAAGCAACATCGGTCCAGGACCCATGTTGCTCCTAATTTTCCCAGGTCATGGATGTGGCGATGATCTTCCCCTTACTTTGGGAGTAGACCAGATAGAAAATAAATTTCCTAGTTTGGGAGATGATCTTACTGCATTTCTTAGTAGAGATCAAAGAAGTGGCGGTAGATGGAGCTACCTCCAGTATCCTGTATGATGAATTACTCAAAGAAATATTAACAGCGTGAAGCCTTGACTCATACACAGCATGTCGCCTCCACAAGTATGGTTGGCCTAATAATACATCACAAATATCTAGAGGTGCAACATCACACAATACCTCTTCTGTGAAGGGTTTGATGTTGTAGGGAAGGCGGCACTACTGGCGAACTTGGAGATCTTTTCCTTTTTGAAGCCACCCGATGATGTATGGTTGCGGGTGTGGTATGGTTGGTAGTCCCAACCACTTCATGACCTCTAGTAAAATGAGGTTCTTTTGGCTTCCACTATTGATAATGAATTGTAGTGGCAAACCCTTCACCCACATTTGTGAGTGGAAAAGATGCTCCCTCTCCTGTGTATCTTCGGGCTCATTCTTATGGACCTTGGTGCTAGGCTCTGCATCAATGATCTGCTTCCCTTTTCCATACCCCTTGTTGGGTTTTGACTCAGGATCGAAACATGCATCTGATTCTGAAGCCTTCAACTCGGCCACCAGCGATTTCTTGGTCTGACACTCACTTTTGTGGTGAGTGGGGCTCTTGTGGAACTCACACCACTTTCCTGTGTCCTTCTTCGACTTCATGGTGTTGTTATTTTCTTGCGGCTTCAACAGGTTGTCTAGGGTTACCCACCTTGGCTTTGTCCTTTGGTCTTCGGATTCGCAGATCCAAAGTCTCGCTTCTTCTATTTAAGCTTCTCCCGATCTTGACAATGTATCAGTACGTCGTGCTGAGCGAGGAGATGTTCAGGAAATCCATCTCATCCTAGATGTACCTTTGTAGGTAGCCACAGTACTTGGGTACCAAATGCAACTCATAATCCTTGATACCCAACTGTGTGTGAAGGGTATGAAAAATGTTTGTGAACTCTGGAACATCTTGGTCCCTTCCATGCCGTAGCGTGGTCCACTTTATGTATTTGTCCTCATAGCTTTTGACAGGGTAGTACTTCTCCTTGATGGCATCCCAGAATGAATTCCAAGTTGGAGCAGCTGAAAATAGTGAGCTTGTACTTTCATCCTTCTGCTCACAGTAGGTTTCCCACCAGTCGTTGATGTGGGGGGATGCTTTGAGAAGAGCGAAAATAATATTTTCCCGACTGGAAAAATCATGAACAGAAAAATACCCTTCTAGAAGATTTGACCATTTATCTACGGCATCTGTGTCTATTTGACCCTCGAACATGGGGATTTCGAAATTAACTTGTACCTTATAAGGTGTGACATTTCTAGAGTAGCTGTTGGAAGCCGATACGTCGCCCCTGGGTAGCCGCTGAAGGACCTCGGCAAAGTTGTCCATCATCACATTCCTTTGTCGCTCGAGGGCTTCTTCAAGCAAGATTTTGATAGGATCTCCTGCCCCTTCGTCTTTCTTGTCTTCCGCCATGGGAGGCCATTGGGATTTGTGACGTTGGTCTTGCAAAGGTTTGACCAGTTCAAGCCCTAACTCCTTATATCTCGACCTCATTGGGGACATGCAAAGAAAAACAGAGAAAGAGCAGACCACTCTGATACCACTGATCTGGATTTAAACAGGAACACAACAAATTATAGAGATAACATAAATACAGATATGCAGCGGAAATAATACTTCATTTCATTAATGTAAAATACTGAATTATGCTTACAAATAGAAATGGAAATAAACCAGCTAGGGTGATGGTAGCTTATCTCTTAGAAGAGATTAGGCGGCTACATGCCTCTGAATTGCATTATAATGAGGCTTGAAGACCTATTTATTGTTGAGAAAAAATGGAAAACCCTAAACATCGAGAAACCTAACCCTAGAAGATGAAACACCAAAATGTGGTCCCTGTTTGGGTAAGTTGGTACATCAACTTCCCGAGGTCGTAACTTTGGCATACGATTTATGTTTGACATGCACAATATCTCGTTTGAAATATTTGTTCGAGAACTACAAATTTTGAGTGACCAACATCAACTTATCATACATGTTGCTCTTGATTTTCCCAAAAAAGGTCGTTTAGGGCCGCAAAATGGCTCTAGAAGTTGAGGACCCAAAAAACTTCTAAAAATAGTAAATTATGCTACAATTAAGGAAACTGAAAAAATGAAAGAGATAGTTGTGGGGGTCCAAGTGGGATAGGCGGGTGGCCACCAGCATCCACCTAGATCAGTGTTATTCATCACACAGGGCACATTGCATCAGCTACTTGGGTCATTTACACACCTGAGTTGGAACAGTTTTGTTCCAGGGGAGTCTTTCTTGGTACAGCCACCAACAATATTGCTGAGTACATGTTCGTAATTTCACTTCTCACTGAAGTTGTTAGGTGTGGAGGTTGATTATCTTCTTTATTCAGAGGTATCACCGCATGTTCGTAATGTGGCAGCAACGTCGCCCGTAATATTTGCGCTGCAAGGGGTGTCCTGGGGGGGGGGGCAATTGGGATCTTTGGGAGCCCCCCTTGATGGGGGATCGAGGGAAATGACCCTAAAGCTATAAATAGATGTAAAATTGCCTTGTAAAATTTTGTAATTTCGTAGTCAATTTGGGCCGTTCATTAGGCAGAGATCTGACGGTAGAAGTTATGTTTAATTTAGGGTTTTTTCCCTAGAAAGCAACCCCTCTTTGTATATGAGGGAATTGTATTGCGTCTATGTAGATCTATATTCTGAGTGAAAAAGAGAGAAGAGATTGTGTGATTTACAACGGATCTGTTGTAGGTTTTATCTCTTCATTTTGCTAGATAATATAAAAGGAAGGACTGGTCATTTCTCCGTGGACATAACCCATATTGGGTGAACCACGTATATCTGTGTCTCTCTTGTTTTATGTGTTTTCTGTGTTTATATTTCTGCAATATATTTTATGTGTTCCATTGCTTTGTAATATATAATTTTCTAACATAAGCGTCATCAAGGGACATCTCCAATCTGGTGGTTAGGTTAGACTCTCAGCTTGTTGTTTTGCAGTTGGAAAATCATTATCACATTCGTAATCCAATCTTGTTGTGTCATTATTTAAGGGTACGACTCTTGGAACATCAATTTTAGTTTATTACATATGAGCACATTCCTCGAGAATTTAATGCAATTGTTGATTCATTAGAAAACTATGTGTTAGATTGGCATATGTCTCATTCATTATAGATACATGTATGAAAGTAAATATTTACATAGTTAAAAATTTACAAAAAACGCTTAAAAAACATTTACATCATAAAATACCAAATAAATTATATTATATATTATAGATATATATATATATTGAATCCAGTCATTTACATCAGAAAATTTCCCAAAAATTGGGTGTTTTAGGTACAAAATGGCTACTAAGCCTACCTATAAACACCGCTAGCTATACCACGTGTCTTCTAATAGAGCCTACTACTCATGAAAATACAATACTGCTATCTTCCAAAGAGGAACCAAAAACTGCTCAGGCACACCAACTGTGTGTTGCTGCATGTGAGCGGGGATCTCCCTCATAGGGAGGGGGGGAACAGCCATGCTCAAGCCCTCCAGGTTCCTCAGAACCTCACGAAGACTCTCAGCACCACCCTTGCCTTTGGGTAGTTGTCCTCCTTGCTTCACTTGGTGAGGCTCACCTGCAGGTCGCACCGGTGCCACATCTATGTCAAGTAAAAAGCTTCATGTCAGTACTTGTTCACCCATAAAATCAACAAAAACATAACATAAACATTCAAAATATTTAAAATACTTTAAGTACTCTCAAATAAACCTTCTTATCTTGAGCCCCCAGTTTGTACCAGGCAGCAAAATCAAGTCAAAATCACTTGTGAAGTCCATGCCCTCATAGGCATAGTTGTCTATCATCACAATCTGACCATTGAGCCATTCGAAGAAATACTCTTCGAAAAAACGCCTGATGGGTCCTCCTCCTGTGCGAGGATGAAGTGATGCCCATCAACTCTGTCTAGGCTCCTTCGGATCAAGGGGACCTAAGATCATTCGCGGGCGCATAATTGGCACCCTCTCAATTATGAAAGAGACAATGTGTCGTACCCAAAACTTTGTTGGGTCTGGGTCTTACATGTAGTCAACTCTGCCTTCAACTGACGAAGCACCACCTCGCACCAGTTGAATAACTGCGGGTGGACATAGTCAACTGCAAGCAACAATTGGGCCTTTGTCGCAACATGGGGACTTTTATACCTTGCGAAGTGCACAATCATCCATAAAATGGCCCTCATAGATCTGGATCTAATCCTCTCTATATGGACTCTGTCGCTGACAAGTTCGCTCTCAGGGATACAATAAGCTCAGACCAGCTCTAAGGTGGATCGGAGATTAGGCCTACCACCGATCAAGTTTTCCCGTGCTCCTCTGCATGACAAACCTATCAAGAAATATATATTATCTCAGTCAATAGCCAACTCATGGTCCTTGATCCAGAACACCTATTCGTGTTCATCCCAATGCTGAATAATCCAGCTCAAAAGGTCCTCCTGACCTTTCATCAAGTCCAATTGTGCATACTTCATCAAACTACATCGACGCAATGCAAGTATGCAAGCTAGATCATTTCATACAAGAAATTCTTGTCGATCATGGGCCCATTCTCTCCATAGACTAGTCATAGTGGCTCAAAACCTACACAAATCAACCCAAATATTAGTGCAAATTGGGAAACAAGCTCAAGAAATCATTGCTTTGGGTTTTGGGGTGTACCATCATGCACTAACACCCCCACTAGTAACAAACAAGGAGGATTAACACCCTCCCCCAGGTCGTAAAGGGTGTTTAACACTCCCTACAGGCCTGGAAGGGCGTGTTAGGCGCAATAAATGTTCTAGGCCTCACCATATCCCTAAAAATCCACCCTAAAGGTAGCTAGAAAAGGTTGAATAATGCAAGATCAGGGTTTTTGCATCTACTTGGGACTAAAGACAAGTCAAATGGTCACCCGAATTGCCCGCAATTGTCCGTGGAAAATTTGCTCCTCTTTAGCTCGAAAACACTCTCACAACTCTCAAATAATGCGAATGGTGAAAGTGGAGGCTCAAGAACTCCCTTATAGTCACTTTGGAGACATGACTTATCTTAATTGAAGTCATTAAAGTAGAATTAGTCCATTTCCTATGATATTTATCATGCCCCATGACCCCATATTGGCAGAAATTGCTCATGTTTTGATGAAAGAACTTTCAGGGTTGAACGACAGAAATGACCATGTTCAATTCTCAATAAGTGCTTTCTTCTATGGGATTTTTTTTCACTCTAAAACTGAAAAATACCTGAGTTTTTCATCGTCGGGCTCGTTAAACACTTATGACGACAGTGTGAGCAACTCTTTTTCTCTCTTTTTCCAGCTTACTAAACTGAAAAAGATTGACTGAGCACTCTTTTTGGTACTTTTTTCTCGCTCATAAAATTGAAAAAACCCCCAAGTTCCTTCTTTAGGCTCGTTAAACACTTATGAAGAAGCTTTGAGCATTCTTTTTAGGAACTTTTCTCGCTCATTAAATTACAAAAAACTTGAGTTTTCATCATCGAGCTCGTTAAAAACCTATGACGACGATATGATCTCTTTCTTTTTTGGGACTATTTCTTGCTCTTAAATAAAAAAATCCCCGAGTTTTTCCCTTCTTCGGGCTCCTTAAA
This sequence comes from Pinus taeda, assembly GCA_000404065.3. NCBI lineage: Eukaryota > Viridiplantae > Streptophyta > Pinopsida > Pinales > Pinaceae > Pinus > Pinus taeda. The sequence continues at coordinate 43,271 of APFE030604811.1, forward strand.
TCTACGAAGAAGGAATGAATAGTTCTTTTACCTCTTTTTCCTTTCTCATTAAACTAAAAAAGATACCTCAAGTTTTCTTCATTCGACTCATTAAAATTCGATGAAGGTATATTGAGTTTGTCGTTGCATGACTCCTTAAAATTTCATGACAAATATCGAGTTTACCCCATCTCCTCGTACTCGTAACAAAATAAGGCAAACATCTATTGAGCATATATTTCTCTTTATCCGGACTTAGTATATTAACTTACGGAAAATGAACCTTTATGGGTATAGTATTAAACCTTTGTCGCACCCGCTAACAACTATGACAAAGGGACCACCCTGGAGTCATTCTTTATGATCTTTTCAGACTCTCGAAATATGAAAAGACCATCGAGTTGTCTTGTCTGGACTCATTAAATTAAACAGATGAGGAATGGAGTCGCTCCTTACGATCTTTTCAGACTCTTAAAACATGAAAAGACCAATGAATTTTCCTGTCTGGACTCATTAAACTAATCAGATAAGGCATAGAGTCGCTCTTTTACGATCCTTTTCGGACTCTTAAAACATGAAAAGACCGATGAGTTTACCCCTCTGGACTCACTACAATAATCAGATGGGGAAAGTGTACAATACAATTGCTTTGTGTTCGGTTTTTGAAAATAGTTTTTTAGCAGCAGTCACTCCCTTGAACATGGCACTCCCTCAGATAAACCTTCCTTGTGAAGACCTCTCAATGTGAACCTTACCATCCTATGAGTTTAGCCTATATATCTCAATGTTCTTGCATCTCTGTATCCTAACACTCTTTGGTGTTCACAAGTCTAGTGTTGCATGGTTAAAACTGTTGTCGTGCTTTCTATTGTTCAAAGGAACACATTTATCTTCTATTTTTTCCATCAAACTGTCAAGCATATCCTATCATCATGCCCTTTGTCGCTTTGACCCAATGCTCAAAAGATTCCTCAAAAAACAATCATTCTTGTCCCATTTCGTGTCGACTGATGTAGGACACCTTATTGCCTACCTTTCGACAGGTCTCTTCCTATTGACTTCAACACTCTATCTAGGAAGAAAACCCAGAAACACTTTAGTGCCTTGGTACCTGCAGACATCAGTGGCAGGTCACCTTGTGTTTGGTCAGGGGTTTTCATTATTGGCTCCTGGTTAAATTATTATATGAGTGTTGGACGACAAAAACATTATTGACACTCACTAGATTGTATTGTGCATCTTGGAGATCATCACCATTATTGTTGGCCATCCTCGCGTTTGTTAACGGTCTCCATTATTGGTTGGTAATCAGACGATTTCATGCATGTTCAACCTCAACGCCTATATTCACATGTATCGATCTATGTTGTTGCGGTGAAGCAGAAATCAAGACCTTGGGTAGAGGCTTACATCACTCAGCCTTGTTTCCTCTCCCAAGTTGCGTTTATTGTTTTTTGGAGACAACTCATCAAAATGATCCTATTATGACACAGGTCCCGCATTGTGCTTATCGGCCGCTAGCATCGTCATATCTCTTTATTGAGAAAATCACTCTGACATAGCTACTAAGCGTGGGAATGCTCGACTCAGGACATGATTTTAGTTGTTTTATATATATGTGTTGTATCAGATTTCTCGTACCACTTGAAGCTCCTATCCTCTCTCTCTTTTTTCCAAAGAAACGAACAATTAAATATAAAGTATTTTAGCCATTTTCGTGGCCCCTGATCTCACACTTTAGGGGGCATCTGTTATACAGGAAAATGATCTCCTTACCAACTCAAAGGAGAAAGACATGATGACTGAAGGATTGACCAATTTCACAGGCCCAGTTTTCAAGCTAATGTTGTCTAGGCACTAGCAACCTGCTTTATAAAGCTTCCTAGCAATGGTAAGGGTGCGTTAGTGCCTAGGGTAACTCTGTATGTTACCTTGGGGAGATAATTAGTGAACCATAATTATTTTCTATGGGTCAAGGGAACAAGTTGACTGAGAAATATCCTGATATTCTCTCCTATGTCAGCTCAGAAAAGCAGGGAAACATCAGAACTCGACCTGTTTGGAGGAATTACTAATTCCTAATGGAATCCACAAATGGGAAAGAGAACAAAGGCATAGAAACATAACTTCTTTTGCCTAATGGAACTCATTAAGGACTTGGCAACCCTATCCTTACATGCTATATATGCAAGGCTAGGGCCATTGTGAAAGGGGTCAAACCATTTGAAAGGATTGCTTATTTGACTATTAATCATAGTCTCAGACTAAGGCATCAGAAGGGGTTAAGAAGGGAGAGAGAGAGAGAGAGCAGCTAGAGGGGTAAGGGAAGGCTGATACAACTAGAACTGCAATTGTGTCGTTGACTCCGCAATGTTGGTAGTATAACTTGTTTATATGTTCATGCAATGTCGTTATTATGAGTGGATTAGATATATGCAACTAGATATCTTTACATGTTTATGCATTTCTTATCAAGTTTTTATATTGTGATATTACGCTTGTCTTTTCTATGTGCAGGTTTTGATCTAGAGTTGGCTCAGGGGTCTTTCGCCTAGCTACATTGTGCTCTCCAGCAACACCACACTAAGACTTGAGGTAATAAGTCCTTCCCGATTTGATATTCATTTGTTAAGCATATATATGCATGCATATTTGTGACAACTGCAGCTAATCTTACAGTTTCCCAAGGATCCCGGGAAGATCCTTGAGGGTTTCTACATCACCAAACACCCGTGCATTAATCCCTATAGCATAGATGCATCATACTGATTCAAGTTGGATGTTTTTTTTCTTTTCTGGAGTTACTATAGAAATAACACTAGAAGAGGTGTTGCATGTAGAACATACCAAACGTTCAGGATCAGGATAGAGTTTAATTCATTTTTTATTGAGAGGGAGTGTTAAAAATAGCAATAAGAAATGTTAAAAATAGAATCTAGAAATTCTAATTTAATTTGTCCTTGAATTAAATTGTGAATTAAAATTGTAATTCTTTTCTCATAGAAACTTGTAATAGTTAAGTTAAGTTGACTTAATTAGCTTAGGAATTTTGAGTTGGAAGTCTTTTAGAAGTCAAGTATATGTTCTCCCTAAGTTTTAGGGGTCCAGGATGAGTTTATTTATGAGTTGTAATTAGATAACTTAGTTTAATAAGTTATGTTAAGTTAAATTAGTTCCAAACTATTTGTTGAACTAATGGAGAGTTAAGAGTCAGTTACTGCACTAGTGCATCCACAAGTGTCACTCTAGTTAACTGAAGATTCCCTCATCAGAAACTCATGCATGTCAATTCTGAGAAAGACCCAGTTGAGAGTAGAGTGCAGGGACAATGTACTATCTGTTGTATGACTTACTGAGTTGTAAATATCATGCATGCAATCAACATTAGGACCTAATGGATTGTGCATTTATGAGGATGGATTTCCCACATTAAATATGGGTTAATTCTCATGGGAATTGTGCAAGGAATCAGGGGCTTGGAAAGAAGCAAAAGAGGATAGATATTGGCTTGAGCTTGATTGTGAGCAGGGAGATTGATCATACTGAGTTTTGGTATTATTCTTGTGATAAAAATCATTGTATTATCATCTTGGACTTCTGATCTAATGCAATACAGATATTGGGGGTTTTCAGCTGAGGCTTTCCCTAGATACTTTTTGTGTTATGTGCCATTGGTTTATCTTCTTGTTGTTCATATTATTTTCATCAATCTATTGGCTTCCGCTAGTTGAAAGTAGAAGTAGATTCTTGTCTTGTGCTTTAGTAAATTGCATGAGCTTGTATATCTACAGGATTTTCTACATGGTATCATAGCTGAATTCAATATATTAAAGGAGATTTCGAAGTTTTTGAGTTCATGGTTATTGGTGAAATTCGAATTTGCATTACATACTTCAGGATCGATAGATGGCATTCTACGGTTTGCGATTCGAGTATGCCTTGGATGGAAGCTTTAATTATATATCCTGGAAGGATAGGATGGAGGCTATGTTGGAGGATAATGGCTTGAATGAATTCATTGAACAAGACATTCCTAAGCCACTAACATCGGATGCAAAATATCTCGCTGAATGGAAGAAGTGTTCGGCAAGGGCGAGTTGGATAATCGTCGAAGGAGTTTGAGACCACATTGTCTCGAGTCTTCATGGGAAGGAGACTCTGTATGCTATGTGAAAAGAATTGACATACCCTTTCCAGAACAATAGTGACCATAGGAAGTTGGAATTGAAAGATAAAATTTGAAAAATCAAGATGGAGGCATGTGATTCAATTCCAAATTACTTGACCAAGTTCACTCATTGTCGAGATAAGCTTGGATGTGTTGGAATCAATGTTTCTGATGATGATATGGTGATCCTAGTTCTTCTAAGACTTCCCAAGAGTTGGCATAGTTATTGGAACTCTCTCAATGGGAGGGAGAAGCTGCCAGACTGGGAACGACTGTGGTCGGATTTGGTACAAGAGGAGTTTTGATGGAACACCAGAGATGGGACCTCTTCCAAGGAAGTGAAAGAGGATTTTTCCTTAGCGAGTAAGGAAAATAAGGCCAAGGGAAAGAAGTTCCAAGACAAGGAGGGTGGAAGGAAGATGGACTTGACAAAAGTCAAGTGTTTTCACTATCACAAGCATGGGAATTGTGACCTACCCACAGAAGAAAGTAAGCAAGAACGAGCTTGTAGTAGTTGCAATAGGTAAAGCTCTAGCTTCACAATTTGAACTTGATTTCACTCTCATTTCATGCATGGCCAACATTGTCATGGGAGGCGTGTGGTGTCTTGACAATGGTGCCTTGTTCCATATGATGAGAAACAAAGATCTCTTTAGTGATTTTAAGGAGAAAGACCTCAAGCAAAGCATAGAGTTTGGAGATGACAGGAGGTAGAGAGCTACCAGGATCAGTACATTTACCTTTCAGAGGGAGTGTGGCTCCCCTCTCAGGATAAAAAATGTGATGTATTTTCCAGGACTAAAGAAGAATCTTGTTTCAGTCACAGTATTGGAAGACCATGGTTATGATGTGAATTTTAGTAAGGGAAAATTTTCCCTTAGAGACATCACCACGGGACAGGTGAAACAGATCGGTGCATGGGTTAACAACCTGTGTTCTCTTGAGGTACAAGATTAATGCAAAGCCTTGAGGAGCAAGGAAAAGGTTAGAGACTTAGTGGTTGAGAGGGAGAGTAAATTACATCTCAACATGCAACCCTAGAAGAAGCCTGTGAAGCAGCTTCAGGAAGTTGTGGAGCAGCCACAACTAGAGAAGTTGAATGGAAACCGAGTGGAAGAATCCACTCATGTAGAGACCTCTAGTACGGGGAAATTTCGAGCCAAGCGGTTAGAGGGAGAGCATTCAACTATGCCTCTAGGTATGAGGTGGGGCTATGTGAAGTGCTAGTCCCAAGAGGGTTGAAATTGGGTAGGGTCCATTGAGAGGTTTTATCTCATGGATCGTACCTTGCTACGGGAACCCAAAAGTACATAGTAGTGGGAGGAACTAGTGGCGATAAATGTAGTCATAGATCAGAGTGATAGAGGCTAGAGAAGTCAGATACTAAAGAGCGTAGAGAATGGTTGAATCTAGTGCAAAAAGGCAAAGTCAACAAAAGCACAGAGTTTTCAGTCAACAAAGGCAATAATAGTCAGAGACTTTGATGATAGATGCATCATACTGATTTAAGCTGGATCTTTTTTGTTGTTGTAGCAACAACACTAGAGAGAAGTTTTTCATGTAGAACATACCAAAGGTTCAGGATCATGATTGAGTTGAATTCCTTTGTTCTTGAGAGGGAGTGTTCAAAATAGCAACAAGAAATGTTAAAAATAGAATCCAGAAGTTCCAATTTAATTTGTCCTTGAATTAAATAGTGAATTAAAATTGTAATTCTTTTCTCATAGCAACTTGTAATAGCTGACTAAGTTAAATTGACATAGTTAACTTAGGAATTTCGAGTTGGAAGTCTTTTAGAAGTCATGTATATGTTCTCCCTAAGTTTTAGGGGGTCCATAATGAGTTTATTTATGAGTTGTAATTAGATTACTTAGTTTACTAAGTTATGTTTAGTTAAATTAGTTCCAAACTGTTTGTGTAACTAATAAAGAGTTCATAGTCAGTTGGTGCACTAGTGCATCCATAAGTGTCATTCTATTTAACTGAATATTCCCTCATCAGAAACTCATGCATGTCAATTCTGAGAAAGACCCAGTTGAGACTAGAGAGCAGGGACAATGTACTATCAGTTGTATTTTTTACTGAGTTGTAAATATCATCCATGAAATCAAGAAGAGGCTAGAGATTGGCTTGAGCTTGCTTATGATCATGGATATTGATCATACTGAGTGCTTGGATTGTTCTTGTGAGAACAAGCATTGTATTATCATATTGGATGTCTGATTTAATGCAATACAGATAGTGGGGATTTTCAACCGGGCTTTCCCTCGATACTTATTGTGTTAGGTTCCATTCATTTATCTTCTTCTTGTTCACATTGTTTTCATCAATCTATTGGCTTCTACTAGTTGAAAGTAGAAGTAGATTCTTGTCTTGTGCTTTAGTAAATTTCATGAGCTTATGAATCTACAAGATTTTCTACATGGTATCAGAGTTGAATTCAATATACTAGATGAGATTTCAAAGTTTTTGAGTTCAGGGTTATAGGTGAAATTGAATTTGCATTACATACTTCAGGATCAGTAGATGGCGTTCTATGGTTTGCAACTCGAGCATGCCTTAGATGGTAGCTCAAATTATATAGCTTGGAAGGACAAGATGGAGGTTGTGTTGGAAGATAATGGCTTGAAGGGATTCATTCAAGACATTCCTAAGCCACCAACATCAAATGCAAAAGATCTGACCGAACAGAAGAAGTGTGTGGCAAGGGTGAGGAAGATAATCCTTAACGGAGTTTGAGACAACATTGTCTTGAGTCTTCATCGGAAGGAGACTCATTATGCTATGTGGAATGCATTGATAGACCTTTTCCAAAACAACAGTGACCATAGGATGTTGGCATTGAAAAATAAACTTCAAAAAATCAAGATGGAGGCGGGAGACTCAATTCCAAATTACTTGACCAAGTTCACTCATTGTTGAGATGAGCTTGGAAGTGTTGGAATCACTATTGCTAATCCTAGCTCTTCTAGGACTTCCCAAGAGTTGGCATAGTTATCAGGACTCTATTAATTGGAGGGAGAAGCTATCAGATTGGGAACGACTGTGGTCAGATTTGGTACAAGAGGAGTTTCAGTGGAACACCAGAGATGTGACCTCTTCCAAGGAAGTGGAAGAGGATTTTTCCTTAGCAAGTAAGGAAAAGAAGGCCAAGGGAAAGAATTCCCAAGGCGAGAAGGGTGGAAAGAAGATGGACTTGACGAAAGTCAAGTGTTTTCACTGTCATGAGCTTGGGCACTATGCCAAGAACTACCCACAAAATAAAGAAAGTAAGAAGGAGTCTACAGTAGCTGCAATAGGTGAAGCTCTAGCTTCACAATTTGAACTTGGTTTCACTCTCATTGCATGCATGGACAACACTATCATGGGAGGCATGTGGTATGTTGACAATGGTGCCTCATTCCATATGACGGGGAACAAAGATATCTTTAGTGATTTTGATGAGAAAGACCTCAAGCAGAGCATAGAGCTTGGAGATGATGGGAGGTATAGAGCTATCGAGATTGATACGATTATCTTTTAGAGGGAGTGTGGCTCCCCTCTAGGGATCATATATGTGATGTATTTTTCAAGACTAAAGTATAATCTTGTTTTAGTCACGATATTGGAAGACCATGGCTATGATGTGATTTTTAGTAAGGGAAAAGTTTTCCTTAGACACATCTCCATGAGACAGGTGAAACAAATCAGTGCATGGGTCAAGAACTTGTATGCTCTTGAGGTAAAAGATGCATGCAAAGCCTTGAGGAGCAAGGAAAAATTTAGAGACTTGGTAGTTGAGAGGGAGAGTAAATTACCTCTCAACATGCAGGCCTAGAAGAAGCCTGTGAAGCAGCTTCAGGAATTTGTGGAGCAACCACAACTAGAGAAGCTGAAAGGAGACCGAGTGGAAGCATCCACTCATGCAGAACCTCTAGTAGTGGGTAATTTCAAGCCATGTGGGCAGAGGGAGCACATACAGCCATACCTCCAGATGTTGTTACGATATTCCGACACATAGGAATAGTTAAGTATAACTTGGTCTAGTATAGAGTTAGGTAAAGTGTGTTTCTTTACTATGTACATTTGTAACTTACAATCCGACGGTCACGATATGTAGTGATCCGACGGTTAATTCTCTCCTCGGTATTACCGACACTTGATCCGTGGCTTGACACCCGATTGGTCCATGAATTCTATTTAAAGCGCATGGAGGGTCATTTGTAGGTTCACCGTGCATGAGAGAAGCTTATGTAAATTTTCATTCTTTTATTAATAAATTGCCTGTAGTAGCCACGTTGGCGCAGCCCATGGACTGTTTCCCTCTCTGAGGGTTTTAACCACATCAAAATACTAGTGTATTGATCTGTGATCTGTTTGTGAGCGGTGTCCTTCTGGTGTTCTGTCTGAGGAACTTACCCTGTAAATTCCTACAACTGAGACTTTTCGAAGTTATATTTTTGTTTGTAAGACAAACATGCAGATAAAACTAATGAAATTGGGCTCTCGGAGTCCAATATTCCCCATTACATCTTCCCTGAACCTTCCAGGACCCTAAGTTTACCAGAAAATGTCATGCATGTTACGTCCCTTCCCAAAGAGATATCATGGCCCCATCTGGTGACATTCGCTTTACAATTATTGCCCGGTCAATTGACCAAATGATGTTAGCATCCTCTGTGGAAACTACTATTCATTTCTCCTTAGAATCCCTCACCCAGCTTTATCAGAAGTTGTATTTCGTTAAGAGAGCCAAAATATTTGAGATCTTCTTGTGCGAGAATTCCCAGTTACTTGAGAAGAATCCTCCATACACTTCCTCCATCTTTCTTGATTAAGCCAAACAAATTGTATCCATAATTGCCTATATTTTAGGTTATTATTCTGATCAGTGGGTAGATGATTCCATATTAGGTTTCCTCTCAATATTTTCCATAGAAAATAAGCCATCCATTGTATTCAATTTCATTCATTTCTTGGCAGACAACATTCATGAGCAATTTCTAAAATTTCCCACAGAGTGGGTGTTTAATTACAGCTCTATTTTAATCTATATGTTCCTTTACTATGAGGAAGATAATTTCAAGTTTGTAATGTAGAAGCTTGATGATGTAGGAAACTGGCAACTACTAATATTTTGGACATCATCAGTCATGAAATAACAACATGAGTTCTCTTATAAGCAATTTATTGAGGATTGTGTTCACTGAACCATGAACATCCTCAATAGTTCCATAAAACCCAGAATTGGTGAAGATATTAAAATAATTTTACATGTAAGAAATCAAGCCAAATCTGGGGATTGGTATTTATACCAAAACTACACAGAGATCATGGTTCATCGTTGCGAATTGGTACCATACAAACTCCCCAAATACCTCCCAATGAGGACTTTTTCCCTAGAGTATATTAGACATATGCTAAATTCTTATGATATTCATATTGTAGTGGCCAAGAAGAAATCGCAGTTCTAAATAAAGACACAAGTGGGCCCATTTGTATGCTTAAAAAAATGAAATTTTGCGTAAGCTTTATGTGGTCTTATGACCCTTGTGGAATTATTTCAAAGTTCAAAGTGAAAAATAAAATTACTCCCTACATCCATACTTTAAGGCATGAAATAGAAAAGTATGGAAATTAGTTGGAACTGACAAAAAAACACCTTGCCGGAAGATGAAGAACAACTGTTTTGTACTTCAATTTTGCACACCCCCACTCCTCAGGAGAAAAAAAGAAAAATGAAGAGGGAGGAGGGATCATCATCAACCACTGGAACTGGGTTCAAAGAGTTTAGGATCAGTTATAGGAAGAGGATAAAATTGTATCCTAGCACACATTTGGCCAAAGAGACAGAAGAACAGGCTGTGATTGTAATTACAGACTCACCACGTGCAAGCAACAAATTTGTAACATCTCCTACTAGTCCTTCATCATCACAAGGTCAAAAGGAAACTAAGCTAGAGCCACAAAATGTCCAAACAGAAAAGGAAAATACATTTTTTGATACGTAAAGGGAAATTAATCTTAAGAATGAGATTCTTAAAAATAGCACCTATAATCAGTTTTGGAAGCATCGCTACATCTCACATAGCAGATTGTCATCAGTGTTTGACATAGAACAGGGAAATATGGAGATGACCTTTCTTGAGGCCTAGATTCCATAGCCAAAAACAAGAGCAGACTATAAGAGCACTACCTTTGAGTTCAACACCAAAGACATTTATCCCATTGATCAAACGGAGATGCACAGGAAAACATGTAACATGATACCTCCTCCATTGACTAACACTGCTATGTCATTATCCAAGTTTCAGGTTTCATTTTACTAATGTTCAATCTCACTTCAAAATGGAGAAAATGTCCCCCTTAGAAAAGGATAACGGGATCAAGTCTTTGGAGGATTTGGCGGTAAAGATAGGGTATGACCCTAAAAATGTAAATATTGCAGAGGATATTATGAAAAAGAATAGTTTGGACATTATAGCTTTGAGAAAGAAGCTTAGATTGCCAATGATAAAGGATCCATTGACCAAGGACATTGAAGAAAATGAGGCACAAAAGGCATACATGATAAAGTTGATTATAGAGCATAACATACAAATTAGATAGATCGAGACCAAAATGGAGAAGATGATAAAGGAGAAAGAATAAAGTCAGAAGATGGCTATTGTCTGCCTCGATGCCATACCCATTTCTTCACTTCCAATAACAGGAAAAGTTGATTATAGAGCAGAACATACAAATTAGATAGATCGAGACCAAAATGGAGAAGATAATAAAGGAGAAAGAATAAACTCAGAAGATGGCTATTGTCTGCCTCGATGCCATACCCATTTCTTAACTTCCAATAACAGGAACAGCCACCGCAACTACTTCTACCACTTATACTGCAAATGTTGAATAGGTGACCAAGACAATATAGAACATGCCCAACAAGTCAAAATAGATCAAGACTTTGGACGATCAGCTCAAAGCTTTAGAAGTACAAAAGTCCAAAGTTGAAGATTCGCATGTCACTGAAATGCAAAAATCATAGAGATTGTTAGAGAAGTTGCAAAAGGTAGAAATGGATACTTCAATTGGTAAGACCTTGGCCCAAGCCAAGGAAACCATTTGGATGAGTATTCTAGACTCCATGAATGAGATTTTTCTATCTATTCAAATCGTCTTTGAACAGAAGTAAATGATAAGAAAAGCTACAGAAGCCATTGTTCAAGGAAGAGAGAAGCTTGGAGACATGCCCACAGAAGCCTCCAACATTATCAGATTCCTGAATTCTAAGTGCAAATATGAACTTGAAGAATTAGGAATCAATGAAAGAACTGTCACTATTTTGGAAGTCAAGAAATTCTTGACTAAGAGGAACCCTATTGATCAGTTGGAAGAAAGATATGAAACATTGGAGCTAGGAGTAAACAGGTTTTGCAATAGAATTGAAACATTGATTGAGAAAGGGTTGCCACACATTTATGTAATAAACGATAAATTGATCACTCAGGAAGACTATGTCCAGAAGATGAAAGAAATGGCCATAAGCCATATCAAGGTCAGTGGGATAAAAGGTAGTATGAGCATTTTTTATAAACAATGTCAAATGACTTCTACATACAGAATGAGATAAAACATGTTTTTACTGTGAGACCAACTTTTGCCAAATACATTGAGTATGATGAAATTTATCAGAGGGTGATTAAATTAACCATACCTAATGAAAAGAGATGGGAAGAGCTTTTTGATTTATTAGACTGAAGAGTAATTCAGGCACGTTAAGACAACGGCTAGCACAATAGTGAGCACATCAACGCAATGCAATTTCAGTTTGACTTTTCAACTGAATCCACCAAAAGAGAGCCACCTTTCCTTTCTGCTGTCTACGTGGCCTATCTTTTTGCCGGGAATAAATCATATTGTTTGTAATTAGGCGAATAATGCACTATCAGTTTGCTAATGATTTTCTAAATGATTTTGTAATTGTTAGCATAAATACTACACTCTTTGAGTATTAAGGGTTGATTTCTGAATACAATTTCTTCTGCTTATTGTAATTTTCAAAGTACTGGAGCATCAATAATACAAGACCTTTCACAAGATTCATGTGGTGTACCAAATGGTGATATGTTACTTCTGTTTATTTGTTTAAACTCTACTTTTCTTTATTTATTATTCTGAAAATCTCAATTATTTAATAGAAGTTGTGATGAATCGAATTTGTTATTTAGAGCCCCCTATTATGGTTGTTAATAATTTTCATGTTTCCCACTGATGTCAAGTCAAGGAATTATTAATTTCTCCTTCATTTCTACTGAACCCCACACTTGTGCTATTTCACGATCCACTTGATTTATGAAAAGATCCAAATAGTGCAACCTAGACTGCCCTGTGAGAACTCCTCTAAAAATTTAATGCCAAATCTAGTTTAGTTTATAGACTCCATGTCCCAATGGAATTATAACACTTAAACCAATCAAACCAATCAAATCAAAACAATAAGTACAGTCATAACTAGCCTGAAATTTACATAAAAACAAAGCTAAATTTTGTAGAGAGATCCCTCTCTCAAGATGGAAGGACTAGATCCCAACTTCCAAAGTGGTTTTGATTTTGTCCTATGTATTTACTCCTTCAACCTCAAAAATATAGAACGACAACATAGTGGTGCCCATAGTGGCAAAGAAAACTCTTTAGATTGAAAAATCATTATTCCCTCGTATTCAATCAGTATTCCTATAAATTAAAGTCTATATATCATTTTGAAATACATGATCTGATGTTGTTATCTTGTATATATTAGAGCTTCTTTCTAATTTCCATTTCATTAGTTGTGTGATGAATTTTAATAGACTTGGCTCTCGAAATCATTTTCACTAGACCTCACCCTGATCCCAACCCTACTAAATTTGTAGATAATCCAGAGAAATTGGTGAGAAATAAAATTTTTACAGAGAGTCAACGTAGTAATGGTCCTTTGTCTACGCTCAATTCGCTTCCTAAGAATAGTCCCTTTTCAAGTTCTAACTCTCTTCTAGAGAAATTTGAAACTATTCAAGATATAGAGTTCAATTTGCCTTTCCAACATACTTTTCTCAAATCAAAATCTAAGACTTTTGTAGATAAGACTTTCATTGAAAAAACCATACTTCTACAAATGCAAAGATGGATTGACCTTTGATGTAGCTGGGGTTAGTGAATACTGGTTTATTCCTACAACATTGCAGCGAAACCATTGAAACTTGAGTCGACAATGTATTTAACAGTTTCGATTTATTAAATTAGAGTTTCATCATAGAGAAAACTCAAAAACTTACCAAGTTTTTGTCACTAGAATCCAATAATCCGCTTACCCGAACAACAATAATGCACTAAATTCTAAGCCTAACTTACAAATTCTTTGAAACATTAAACTATTAAATCTCCAAATTATATACCATAACCATTAAACCAAAAAATAATATTTATACATTTACATATCCAATCCTCAAAAAAAAGTTGGTAAACCTCCATAATACCACATAACCAAACACCTTCTACATTTCACACAACTACTCACATCATACAATTTCCATTAGAAAATTGTACAATACAATAAACATTCCATTCTCAGAAACGATTCACTCACACAACGTGATCTATGAAACAATTTATTAGATGTCAATTAAAATAATTTCGATATGGGAAAGCGTTGGCCTCCCACCTAAAACGTGCCATTATCATTATTAAAATATTTATTTAAGTCCGTAATGCGCAAGATGAAAAGGGTTTGTGAAATCACAACGAAGAATATTCCACTTAGCAGAAATCTTATTCGTACATTCAAAAAAAAAACTTCTGAAAAATTAACATATATTTGTATAATTAATTTGGTTTCTCAACATTTTTATCGAAGAATATTTATATTTTTATACTGGTTGAAAGGTAGATTATACTGTAATATTTTAGTTAAAAACATTTTTATTGAAGAAGATTTGTATTTTTAAACTCGTTGAAAGGTAAATTATATTGTAATCTTTTAGTTAAAAACATTGATGTTTAAATTTATTTTGAAAAAATTTATAAGGTTTATTAAACATTTTGGAAAATGTGATATTAAATAAAATATTTTCAAAATTAAAAATAATATTTCTTTTCTTTTCTATTAATTATAATAAATTTTATGATAATTTTTTTTTTTGCATAATTGGACAGGTGGAAAAGATCATTCGAAGAAAGAGCGATGGCGAGGGTTTACGCGAGGGTTTCTGCGGCCGAGCTATGTGATGGCTTTGGCTCTGGCAACAACGGAGGATGCTGAAGTGCCAAACCCAGTCACAGCAACTGGAATGGAGGCACTATAAAATTTCTCACAAGACGGAACTCAGATTGGATTTTGTGTGCCGCAGATCAAGAACTGCAATGGTCCAAGCTGCCGCTGTCGAGCTCTGTTCAGGTACCGTTTCCTTTGATCCTTGGGTCCGGTTCATAGCTCCTGCCCAAGCCACTTCCCTACAGTTCGATTGCCAGATCGACCTCGGCTATGGTCGGATCTGGAAGCCTTTCTTCGGGGAGCCCGCGATCTTGGCACAGCAGACAGAGCAAACTCTGGGGTCGAGAACGCTGGCCTGGCAATGGATTTCCGAATCCAAAATCGAGCTAACAAGAGGACGGATCTGCGAAATAGGAGGCCTGATTTGGGAAAATAGTTTGAACCCAGACGGCAGAATGAATACACCAACCCTGGATCGGGCAGAGTTTCTGCAGATCTAGTTATGCATAAGAGAAAGCGAATCAAAATGGAGCCAGATCTGAAACTACGCCATGAGCCAGGGCAGGTAACTAATTCTTGTTTTCAGATTCTGATTAAACCCCCTTAGGGGAAATCTCGTTTAGTTTGGGTTCATGCAGGGGATTCCTCCATGCATCTGAAACAACAAATAAAGGCAGAAATGGGTTACCCAGTTCAAGCCCAGCACCTTGTCAACGGAAGGCGATCCCTTTAGGACTGCAGATCGCTGGAAAGTTACAAGTTTGGGCCGGGATCAATCATCACCCTAAATCTCAGATTAAGATGGGGGGCTCTGCCTCAGGGACAGACAAGCTCCTCAGGGGCAGGCAAAGGGAAAAAAGCTGCAGCCCAACAACAACCAAAGGGATCTTACAAACACATCTTACAAGGTAGCAGGAATGCAGGGGTTGCTCCAGATCAAGGTGGTCACACGCCCAAGCCATACATTGTGGATCAGTCAGAGCAAACCCCAACATTAAACTTAGATTCTTCAAGACTTGATGATTTCGTCAAGTCCTATGAAACGCAAGCTCTTATTTGTCGCTTCAACAGTTTTTGGCCCAAACCTATGGATCTTTTCCATTGGATCTTCACCAAGTGGACCATGGAATGTGACATTCATTTATGCTCAAAGGGTTTCTTCATAGTAAGATTTACATCCAAGGAAGTCAGAGACACAGTCATCAGTGCCGGGCCATGGTTTTGGGGAACGTCGGGGCTGTTTGTGACCCCATGGTTCCCTGATTTCGACCCAAATAAAATGATTGTAACTAAAATGCCAGTTTGGGTTAGACTTCACAATCTCCCCTTACACTTTTGGGACGACTGAGTGCTGGAGGGCATTGGGAATAGCATAGGGAAATACATCAAAACAGATCTGGAAAGGATCGATGAAAGGATCTATACCTACGCACGTATCTGTGTGGAAGTAGATTTAAGCAAAGGGCTACCGGAAAATATAAGCTTGATTTACAAACAACAGAAATGGTTGCATGTATTAGATTATGAAAACACCGCTTTCAGATGTAGGATCTGTAGGCAGACAGGACACTTACAAAGCACATGTCCAGAAGCCAAGAATAAAAAGAAGCAGCAAGGGAAGCAGCGAAAAGGATGGCAATTTTCTACCCCAGATTCAGAGGACGAGGAATCAGAAGCAGCTGAGGAAGATCTCCCAATAGAGGAAACTCAGGTAGACCAAGAAATGGAGAAACAGGAAGGAAATTCATCAGACAACAAGGATGTGGAGACACGTATGGATTCTAGCACAGGAGGCAACAAACGGCACCACCACTCAGACACTTCAGATTCAGACAAAGAACCTTGTCCACAGAATACAGAGACTCAGTTAGTTATTATTTCAACCGAACCCTCTCATGGAGAGTGGCGTAAGGTCGAAAAGAAAAAGGGGAGAAAAACTTGACGGGTTTTTCAGTTTTCTGCCTCTCTCTTTCTTCTCTTTTCTTTTTCTTTCTGCACGTTTGCCCACAAACGTTGCATGGGGTGCGAAAGCACTCGGGCCCTTATGGCAGCTTACAGCAGGCTTCAGTGCATCAGATAATGTAACTTTTCATTATTTTTTTAATAAAAAGTTAACGGTTTTTTCCTTTGGAAAAAAATATAATAAATTTTATAAAATTTTAAATTTAATATAAGAAAACAAATATATTATATATATATATATTGTTTTCTTATATTAAATGTAAAATTTTATAAAATTTATTATAATTATAAGAAAAGAAATATTATTTTTCAATTTTGAAAATATTTTATTTAATATCACAATTTTCCAAAATGTTTAATAATTTTAATAATTTTTTTTCAAAATAAATTAAACATCAATGTTTTTAATAATATATATATATAATATATATATTATATATATAATAAAAAATAAAATAACATACTAATTACCATATATCTCGACAATTAATTAAAATTGATACGATTGATTAATTAATTAATTAATTTATATTTTGTTTCTTTTTCAAACAATTTCATAAAAAAAAGCTTCCCAATACCTAAATCTAACCCCATGGAAACTTATGCCTATCCAATGTTTTTCTATGACAAAATTAAACAAAGCAATGTGCTATAATCAAAGTAGTGTCATAATAAATTCGTTACAGTAAAACTACCATTAGGATAGTTTAATTGTTTTCTGTTGTTTTCTTGTTTCCGTTAATCTATAGTCTAACCAACTTGGAAAACCAACTTGGAAATTGATACGATTGATTAATTAATTAATTAATTTATATTTTGTTTCTTTTTTCAAACAATTTCATAAAAAAAAAATCTTCCCATTACCTAAATCTAACTCCATGGAAACTTATGCCTATCCAATGTTTTTCTATGACAAAATTAAACGAAGCAATTCTCTATAATCAAAGTAGTGTCATAATCAATTCGTTACAGTAAAACTGCCATTAGGATAGTTTAATTGTTTTCTGTTGTTTTCTTGTTTCCTTTAATCTATAGTCTAACCAACTTGCACAGTTTCGTAAAAAAAATATAAAAGGACAGGCAAGATTTTGATAGGATATAGCAGAAATTTCTATAAGTGGAGTAACCTCGCATGTAAAAGCAGGGAGTTAGAATTTTTTTTATACAAATTACCCACAAGTAATTATCCAATTCACAACTCCACAATTCCTCATTAACCATTAGATATAATGTTCAT
This sequence comes from Pinus taeda, assembly GCA_000404065.3. Lineage (NCBI taxonomy): Eukaryota > Viridiplantae > Streptophyta > Pinopsida > Pinales > Pinaceae > Pinus > Pinus taeda. The sequence continues at coordinate 60,836 of APFE030604811.1, forward strand.
TAGTACATCAAGTAAATTGCAATAACAGACAGTAAGTTGCATAACCATTAACCACCACTGTGGTAGTGTCATAACATAAACTGTCTCATGAATCCTTGCATCCATTACATGATTTCCTTACCCATATTAATTAATCTCATACTTGGACATTATGATTATGGCATCAAATAAAGAATCATCAACATCAAGGATTTATCATCATCAAACTGACACAAAAGGAAATCACACCATTGAACACCAATATACCCTGGAAACCGCGTAGGGTGAAAACCAACAGACGTTTACTCTTATTATTAAATGATCGTGAGGTATTTCACCTCTCACTCAATGTCTTATAAGGGATTCCATCCCTTAACCATTGTTATAAAATTATTACATTGAATTATCATTAAGTTGTCACATAACTAGCTAAAAGCTAATACAATTTTCATGTAATCTTTTACTTACAAATCGCTACATACAACATCCCTTGTGGCATGATTGTTCTAGCAATGTCTGTTCCTACAACTTGAACTCATCTGCATGGACCATTGATCACTTTCCTGCCATAATGTTAACATCACTTTTCTTTGGCACCAACCGCCTCTGTTTCCAGTCAATGTTGTCGTCAACAAGCTTGAAAACAAGATTAGATACCATATTAATCAATCAATAAGCAACCTCTAAAAGAGATCTTTTAACATCTGCTCATATGCATGAGCAATCATGACATAATAACTAACTAGTACATATATCCAAGTAAATACTTGTTCTACTTTCCACAATGCTTATTCACACTCATGCACAACTCTCTTAAGAGATCTAACTCATTAGTTCTACTAAAATGTATAACACAATGACCATTCTTTATGCATCCAACAACCTATCATAACAACCATTCTTTAATGTATGGAACACAAGTTTCATTCTCAGAATTCTACCATCATTTCCTATAAACAATTACATACTTCTTTCTTAAAAGGAAGTCATTATAACCTCATTTCTTATCTTTCTATATGTAGGTTTCTCATGTTTCGCTTTCAAGAAGTTATTATAGATGCCCATCTCTATGCATAAAAATCAAGAAACAATTAGAAAGATTACTTATGCATCCAAAATCAAGAAATCAACACAACTCATCTAACAAAGCAATCTCTTTAAGAGATTATTGTTTTTAAGAAAGTTAACATGTTCACTTTCTCTATGTACACAAAAGCTCATGTTTCCAAAGTCACAATATCTACCTTTATGTGCATGCACATGTGTTTCTTTTCCTAACACAATTACTTTTACTTCAAGCACATAATCTTTCCACGGAACAAATATGGATTCTTGGTTCTTATATGAACACTATTCATATGTGTCTTTAAAGGAAAGAACCTCTATTTTTGTTTTCAAGAGATCTCCCATAAAGTCATTATTTTCATGCATGAAGAATGCACTCTTTCCTAAAAAGAAACCACATTAATGTATATATATAACATACTCTTTCTTCAAGAAAGTTAGTATGATTACTTATGGGCCTAGAAGCACATTATTAGCAATTTCTATCATGCATGCAATACATAACTATTTCACAAAAACTTATAAATTAGCTAATATCCCAATGCAATAAAGCATATATCCCTTCTCAATACAATCCAACTTAACTGCTATTTCTTTTATCTGCATTAATTAAAATACCATCTTTACCAAGAAAACATATAAATTATTCAATCTTTTACGGCATGCATTAATATGCTTTTCTTTACTAAGAAAAAATATAGAATAATCATCTTTTACGAGATGCATTAACATATTTTCTTTACCAGGAAAACATATAAAATAATTATCGTTTACCATGCATTAACATGTTTTACTTCACCAATAAAACATCTAAATTATTTAATTTTGTACTGCATGCATTAACATATTTTTCTTCACCAAGAAAACATATAAATTATTTAATCTTTTCTGCATGCATTAACATGTTTCCTTCACCAAAAAAACATATAAAATAATCATCTTTTACTATATGCATTAAAATGTTTTCTACACCAAAAAAACATATAAAATATTTAATGATACATTAACATGTTATGTTTTATTTACTAAGAAGACATGTGAAGTATTTAATCTTTTACGGCATACTATTATGCATATGCTATCTATATTTGGTAAGAGATGCTTAATAAGATACCCAAATAAAACAAGCATATATTTTCTTCAAGGAAGTGAACTAGTTACTTATCTTTTCCTTGTAGCCTCATTGTCTCCATCACCTCTGTTCCGAACCCACCAAAGACACTTCACCCGCTTGTCCAATAACTGTTTATCTTTTGATTTGCAACGACCTTGAAAACTATTGTTGTTGTAGGTTCATTAACACATTCCACGTTCCGATCTGAGTTCTTGCCTTTGCTTTTTTCGTGGTCTAAATCTGGTTTTAAATGCGTTGTCTCCTCTCTTAAAATATATTGAGCAGTCCTCACCTGCCTCATGTTTCTATCTCTCCCACAGCAGTCTATCTAGTGCTTTACTTCTGAGAGGAGTATGGCCTCTCTTCTTTTCAGAAGAAACCACTGTGGTAACAAACTTGCAGTTATACTGCATTCGCTTGTGAGCACGGCCTCTAGGCTTCTTCCACTTGTTATGTTTGGTCACCTTGGGCTTCTGCCCTCTCACTTTCTCTGCTGGAGCAAGGGAACCATGAACCTTAGTCACTGTGATGTGATGCAGTAATGTTGCAGGAGCCATTGAATCAAAGGAACATCGTGGTGCCTCTGAACTTATGTAAAAGCGAACCTTACTCACTATGATGTGATGAATCAAAGGAATATCGTGGTGCGTCTGAACTTATGTAAAAGGAATCGATATGGAAAAATGAAAGCTCACAGAGGTAACCCTTTAAGAAAGAAACACACCCCTTTTACCAAGATTTCCTTTTTTTCCTTTCCCCTCGTTTGGTTTCACGAGAATCAAGAATCGGTTCAATAACTGATTCGTAAGTTTATGTAATTTTTCCATAACTTAAAATTACTTTTAGGCCGGGTTAGTTACAATAGGGATATTACATTACAATGTCTCAGAGGTTTTTGATGGCTTTGAATCCATTTTCATCATCAAAAATAAGATTCAAATATTGCTATTACAAGACTTTTTGAATTATTTTAGCCGGATTCTGAGTTTTTTTATGGTATTGAATTCATTTTCACTATAAAACATGATTCAAAACGACATTTTCTAAAACTTTTTTGATCTCTTTGGTTCATTTAAACAATCCCTCCACTTCAGTAAGAGAAACTTTTTTTTTAACCGATTGAGAATTCCAGAAAAAAAAAAAATAAAGATTAAAAAAAAATAATATGACATTTACAAAACCCATTGTACTTAATCTCTCTCGTGATAATTTCACGAGCATTGAATTTAAACCATTCCTAATGCAAAGTTAAATTTGATGTTAAAGTATAAAAGAGATATTTGGCATTTTCGAAGATATGCGAATTCTTTTAATTTAGATTGCTGGTTTGGAATTATAGAAACTATAAATATATAAATATTATAATTTTTTTATTTAAATTTTATAAATGAAATATCATAAAAACTAGTGAAATATAAATAGAAATATCTAAAACAATTAAAATTTCTTTCTATGAACTAACTATGTTCTTTAAATTTTTGGTTTGCAAATTACGCTAATCATATAATGTAAATAAAAAAATTTTCTATATCACAAATAAAAAGCAATTAACTCCACATTAACTTTAAAAATATACTTTTTGTTATTTATGGAGTTTTTCTAATTGTGTTTATTTGTTGCCACCTATATAGATTTTCCTACTTTGTTTAGTAAACTAGTCTGTAATTTTCTAAAATAGTGAAACTTATTCTAAATATGTCTTAGTCTATTTCTTACTTTGTTTAGTAAACTAGTCTGTAATTTTCTAAAATAGTGAAACTTATTCTAAATATGTCTTAGTCTATTTGTTAGAGGTTTTTTAAGTGTATTTTTAGTTCTAATTTGCCCACATTTATTATAATCGCAAGTTTGAATTGTGAATTTTCCACAGGAATTTTTTTTTGTAAATCCTTCTATATATGGAATCAAAAACATAATTGAAACAACAACAACAAAAAATTAGAATTTAAAAATGTCTATATTAAATTTTAAACATTATACTTCTAAAACTAACCATGGTTCTGATTGGTACATACTTTCCTTTTTGTGTTAGTCAAATACTTTAATCAAAATATGATTTTGAAAATTTATATAAAAATTTAGATACACTAGATAAAAAGATGAAACAAATTTTATAATCACTAAAATGAAAATCAATAAAATATCACTACTTTATTCTAAAAAAATATTTAAAAAAAAACATATTATTTATCTATTTAATACATAATTTAAATAAAATATTAATTACATACAAAATCCATATATTTTTATTTAATAATAATTTAATTTTTTGATAACTTTTCAATATAATACATCATTTATAAATGAAAAATCACACCAGATTTAATTCTAAAATTAAATATTAATTTTTGAACAACATTTAAGATATAATTATCTCCTAATTTATTATTAGCTTATCAAATTAATTATAATAAAACTATAATATATTTAAAATAAAAAAAAACAAGATTAACAACAATTACAAATACACTTATTTCAAAAATAAAATATATTACAAATTTCTTTTACACAATAATTTGCTCATTAATAAAAATATGCTTGTCATACATCTTTTAGACTTCGAGAAGAACCTAAACATTGAAATTCTACATTCATTTATTAATATAAATGAACACCTTTGACTTAAGGAAACAGCTTTACCGATTAAAATAACTAGATATCTATATTCAAAAGAACTATTCAAACCTTTGCTTACTAAACTAGTCAAACACCCACAACATCGACATCATCATCGGACTAAATTAATATAATGACAATAAACTTAATCAGTTATCGTATTAAATATGTATTCACAGAAATAAGCTAGCTGAAGTCTTCGTAAATTACATGGAGCAAAAGACAGTTCTGCCATCGGAAGTCTTGGTTCCACCTCGTCGCTCTCATGTTGAATTTTATAATACAAGAAGCGGGATTAGGTTCTCGCGGGAAGAACCAGTGAAATCCCCCGAGGTACTCGGAATGGTATAATTCACGAGGCTCCTTATCCACCCCTTATTTCGTTGAACGGTGACGTAGATTGATTAGATTTTTAAGGTTTTGCATGGCCCGTAACTTCCGAAAGAGTCCAAGTCATCACCATTCGGCGCCGGCTGAGCAGATCCATAGTCAAAAATGCACATTCAGATGTATTATATTCATACAAAATTGAAGGAAAAGAACAATTCTATGTTTGAAGGTTAAGCGTAGGCTCTTGCTCTCCTCGAAAGAAAGGGAACACTTACATTGGACGATATCGTGCACACAAGCGAATCACAGAGCTTACATGGTCAGAGGATAAGGGTTCGCGATACCTACGCCGTCAATTTTGACTCCGACTATATCCATCGGATTCCGAATATTCAAAAAATCTGCAATCTAACTTAAACTCACCTCACCGGGCTGCTTGACTCTTCCGCTTTATCTCTCGTATTACTCGCTTCCTTAATATCGCCGCCACCGCCGCCGTGAAAAGTTCTAACTACTTCTACTGCCCGCCGGGTATTGCAGAATCTCTCCAATTTCTCGCTTCCTTAATATCTCCCCCACAGCCGCCGCCAAAAGTTCCACCTACTTGCACTGCTCGCCGGGTAAGGTCTGCAATACTCCTGAATTGCTCCGTTGGTCAAGTGCAGAGACCAGTGTTGGAAAACGAAACTTGAGACGATCACGGAAAACGGGAAAAACATTAATGTGTATATTGTGACATTGTTAGGACTCAACCTCTAAGTTTGATTCTTGATCGGTTGAACGAATGTTCTTAATCCTTTTTTGCAACTGCTTTGATTAATTCCACCACAGATCAGCCAAGATTTCTCATGCAGTTAAACATCAATTCATCAATTGTCTCCTTGTGGAATTTTTGGTTTTGCAATTGGCCAGAGACCAGTGTTGGAGAACGAAACTTGAGACGATCAAGGAAAACGGGAAAAACATTAATGTGTATATTGTGACATTGTTAGGACTCAACCTCTAAGTTTGATTCTTGATCGGTTGAACGAATGTTCTTAATCCTTTTTTGCAACTGCTTTGATTAATTCCACCACAGATCAGCCAAGATTTCTCATGCAGTTAAACATCAATTCATCAATTGTCTCCTTGTGGAATTTTTGGTTTTGCAATTGGCCATTATCATCGAATTTTAGTGGCATTAAATTTGAAATGACTCACCGGCTGCGAAATAATGAAAACAAACAACTGAATCCAGGTCCATCCATGATCTAGCGCGAAATAATGAAAACAAAGAACTGATTCCAAGTCCATCAATGCTCTAGCGGATTACCTATATGAGCGTGGTTTAATTGTGATTTTCTTTTAGGTTAATATTTTCAGTTAAAAGAATAAAATGGTAAATCTGTTTATATATTTAAAAAGCATAAAAATTATTTTAGAAAGTAAAAATACATGATATTTCTAAAATCATTATAAGAAAAAAATTTAAATAATTTTTTTTTATTAATAAACAATTTTTATATATTTATAATGATTAAAATTATACATAGGAAGGAAAAAATTATTGTTAGACATTTAAAAGACGGTCTATTAACTTGACACACATTTATAATCCAATAGAGCTATGTGTGACCATTAGTGATTAATGGAGCTATGTATTGTTTTATCTATATCAACATGGAGTGACACTGTACTTTAAAATAGATATATATTTTAAAATTTAAAAAAATGATTAATAATAAAAAGTAAAAAAAAAAATATACATGTTTAAAAAGTTTTAATTAACAATTTCACAGGATACTGGTAAGGCACTAATGTAAGAAAGAGTAGCATTAATGTTTCCAAAGGATGTAAGTGGAATATTGGATCTTAATTAAATAGGGAGGTCTCAAAATTGCATCATTGACATGACAAGAGTATCCACAATATCTTTCTCTTTTTGGCTATTTAAGTTGTTTGCCAATGAATGCATTGAAAATATAAAAAAGATCCCAGAAGATGCTAATTTGGTCTTTTGGTTAAACATCCATATGTATTTCCCCTGGTAAAACTTGTGTTTGAAGTATTTTAATATACAATTTGGATTTGTGAGGCACTACTTTGCTGGTTTTTTCAAACTATAATATGAAAAACCAAATCAAATTTATGTAACTTTGAATCTCTTAAATTTTGAGAAAGCTAGAATGGATATGCAAGTGTGATAGATTCTTCTCTTGGTTAATTAAATATGTTGCAACACTTCAAAGATTATAATATGTATATATATTTTCTCTTTGGCAAATGCACTAAAAATGCTAATTAAATATTTTGCAACACTTAAAAGATTATAATATGTATATGTAATTTATGTCTGGCAAATGCACTAAAAATTCTTGGTTCATAGGTTTGATCGCCACATTAGAGGCATTGCTTATATCTTGACAGTAAGTTAGTGTAGACTAACATGAGGAATGATGTAGCATATTGTGTATATTCACCATCGCTGAAAAACAACAACCCTCATGGCCAAGTGCAATAGATACAATCACTGTTAAGGAGCTTAATTTTGAAACTCAGAGCATAAGATAAGAGGGAGAAACTTTCAATTACCTATTGTGATGGAATTTTGTGGAATTTTGAATAGAGGAGTTTGTGGAGGAACTGAGTAGAGGAACACTTCTATTTGCCTCTGTAAACTTCTAGGTTGGGTTCTCCAGAGAAATATAGCTGCCAGGATTATTAGTTTTATGATGATGTGGTCAGTTGAAGGTCATGTGACCAGACTTAAACTTTTTCTTCTTGAACATTTGGTGACTAATATGTTTATGTGGATATGGACTTAGGCTAGACAGATAGATTTGAACTCCTGCACATTTGAAATCCCAATTGAACTCATATTCATTGCAAGTACAAAAATTCTCGTGAAGTACGTATTTGGTATAATATGGAAATCCAGTTGCTGTAAATAGCCATATAGTTGCCCATGAAACCTTGTCCTATATGTCGGTTAGTAGAGCAATAATAAGAAAAGGTCATGAAGTTACCCACTCTGTAGTTTAAATAAATAATGGTTTGAAGTGAAAAAGGAAGTCATTTATAATGTTAGGGAAAGATACATCATAGCCTGAGAAATATAATTAGAAAGGGAAATCTCCATAATATGTTCTACGTTATTGGTCAGCGAAACGAAAGAGTTGTAGTAAATGACACATTCAATTACATGAATAACTCTCCTTTACATAATTTACACAGTCACATACAATAATATTCACCGAATGACCCATATAGAAATATTGTATTTGTTTTTAAACATATCAATAACATTATCATTGGATTTGCTTACTCGAGATGCTAAATGATGATAATGCACTTAAATATTTTTGGAAAAAAGGTTTGGTTTTTCTTTGTAAACACATTAAAATCACTATTGTTGAATTTCTTTATTTGGAGTCCCAATCTGCTGAAATTTATCTATTGTAGATGTTGGATATAACCAATCTCAAAGCTTCTATAACAATCTCTCACTCGTCACTCACTACGATATATATTCACACTTTCCATAACCCGCACACCAAAAAAAACACACTCTCAACTAGTTACCCTACTCAACAATGAATTTGGCGAGTATTAATAGAATATCCTCTGTTGTAGCTACAAAGAATTATGAATATATACTAATGTAGAATGATTATGGCAAGAGACATAGTGCTCTACAATTTGTGTGGTAGAGATCTGGATATCCTTACACAGGCAAAATCTATGGTAAGTTATTCAGAGAAAAATTGGCATGGCTTTTGGCATTAAAGAATAATACTTACTTGGATCGGTGAGTACTACAAGTCCATTCTTGTTGAAGTAGAAATTCTAGTAATTGCCTCTATAGTATTGGAGGTACAAATTCATTGCAGCAACTGCATGTGATACTCGAGTATTGGGGTAATAGCATGGATTTTTATTCTACAACATTGAGTAGTCTATTTCGGACTGGGTTTTAGGGTCCTATAATTTATAGTATCTCAAGGTATTTGAGTATTGTATCTCGGGAATCTTATATTGTAAATACTTGTCAATCTGCCAATGATTTCCAAATAAAAGAAAAATAGAATAAAAAATTAAAAGAGGGTATATATAAAAAGAGAAAAGAACAAAAATATTGAAAATAGGATAAAAAATAAAACCCCATCAAAAGAAAAAAAAAAAAAAATAATATTGAAAGTGCTGCAATTCTAAATGCTAGTACATAGATAGTTTTCTTCATCATTGTTAAATAAATATTATGAGCGGATTCTTCAAAATGTCACAATGACTAACCCTTTGTTTAATCATACAAGTGTAATCATGTTTAAACTTGTTTAAATTTTTGCAAATCAGGTTAGAGGATAAAAATTTTCCAAACAGTCTAATCTTCGTAAATAAGTAGTTACAAAGAAAATGACATTGATTCAACAGTTTAATCTGAATCAATAGTAGAAATAAGGGATCGGCTAGATAGCTTTTTTGTATGTATAAAAGAGAATAATGTGGGTTTGCTAGTCTAATTACACCCTTTAGAAAAAATAAAATGTTAGCTTAGTTATGGGTACATAAATTAGTTGTGTTTATAAATATTTTCCTATGCCATTTTATCCTAAGTTAAAGGACATTGTAAAAAGGAAAAATGTGCATGATAGGATAAAGTGCCTATCTTATATATATTATATATATATATATATATATATATATATCACCTTGCACCTTTATCCTAATTCAAAAAGGGTAAAAGAATAAAGCTCATATGGGCAAATGTGTTTTGTCTTATGCGGTTAATCAAGAGTGGTCTTGAAGCATCAGGATTCTCTCGCACTCATGATCCACGACCTGTATCATTCTTCGACCCCCCCTCTCCATCCTTCCTTTACCATCAGGGGGGTACGAAAATGATGTTTCCCCGCTGAGCCCCGTCCTCTATGTGGAAGCTTCTCCTGATTTCGCACCCCCGCAGCTGAAACCACTTACCACTCTTTACCCCCTCCGAAGCAACTTTTCCCTTTGATTACTTTGTCACGGCCCCACCACTTTCCTCTCATCATGTCACCTAGTCATTGTCCACTTAAATGCACTCCTGGAAAAACAACCATTCAACATTAATTTCATACGTCGTGGGTAGCCTTTCAAAATTAACGATCCCATGCCATTTCCAATGGGACTTTCACAATGTTTAAAAGCTTTTGAAGCCATCACTTTCACCCCTTCCACTATTTATGTTATGTTATTGACACCTTTTGTCCAACGACTATTCTCAGAACATTTCCTCAACCAGAACTAGTTTGAAATTGTCATCATTCCATTCTATTCCCCTTATAATTCATTTTAACTTGAGCTAATTCCTTGTAAGCTATTTTGTCAATTCCTCTTGTCTTTCACTAATACAATCATTCCTCCCAAGAGAAAAATTCGAGATAAAATGGTTAATCCCTTGATCCCTCCCTCTATAAATTTAGATCATATCCCTTTAGCCAATAGGGATTATCGGATTAGTGAAACCAATTGTGACTGAGACTTTTTGGAGTTATATTATTGGTTGTAAGACAAACATGTAGATAAAACTAATGAAATTGGGCTCTCGGAGTCCAATATTCCCCATTACATCTTCCCCTTAACCTTCGAGGACCCTAAGTCTACCAGAAAATGTCAGGCATGTTACACCCCTTCCCAAAGAGATATCATGGCCCCATATGGTGACATTCACTTTACAATTACTGCACAGTCAATTGACCAAATGATGCTAGCATCCTCTATGGAAAATATTGTTCATTTCTCCTTGGAAGCCCTCACCCAGCTTTATCAGAAGTTGGATTTCATTAACAGAGCCAAAATATTTGAGATCTTCTTGTGCGAGAATTCCCAGTTACTTGAGAAGAATCCTCCATACACTTCCTCCATCTTTCTCGATTAAGCCAAACAAATTGTATCCATAATTTCCTATATTTTAGGTTATTATTCTGATCAACGGGTAGATGATTCGATATTAGGTTTCCTCTCAATATTTTCCCTAGACAATAAGCCATCCATTATATTCAATTTTAGTCAATTCTTGGCTGACAACATTCATGAGCAATTTCTAAAATTTCCCACAGAGTGGGTGTTTAATTACACCTCTATTTTAATCTATATGTTCCTTTACTATGAGGAAGATAATTTCAAGTTTGTAATGTAGAAGCTTGATGATGTAGGAAACCGACAACTAGTAATATTTTGGACATCATCAGTCATGAAATAACAACATGAGTTCTCTTATAAGCAGTTTATTCAGGATTGTGTTCACTGAACCATGAACATCCTCAACAGTTGCATAAAACCCAGAATTGGTGAAGATATTAAAATAATTTTACATGTAACAAATGAAGCCAAATATGGGGATTGGTATTTATACCAAAACTACACAGAGATCATGGTTTATCGTTGCGAATTGGTACCATACAAACTCCCCAATTACCTCCCAATGAGGAATTTTACCCTGGAGTATATTAGACATATGCTAAATTCTTATGATATTCATTTTGTAGTGGCCAAGATGAAATCACAGTTCTCAATAAAGACACAAATGGGCCCATTTGTATGCTTAAAAAATGAATTTTGCGTAAGATTTACGTGATCTTATGACCCTTGTGGAATTATTTCAAAGTTCAAAGTGAAAAATAAAAGTACTCCCTACATCCATACTTCAAGGCATGAAATAGAAAAAAATGCAAATCAGTTGGAACTGACAAAAAAACACCTTGCTCGAAGATGAAGAACAATTGTTTTGTACTTCAATTTTGCAGGCCCCCACTCCTCAGGAGAAAAAAAGAAAAATGAAGAGGGAGGAGGGATCATCGTCAACCACTAGAAGTGAGGTCAAAGAGTTTAGGATCAGTTATAGCAAGAGGACAAAATTGTATCCTAGGACATAGTTGGACAAAGAGACAGAAGAATAGGCTACCATTGTAATTACGAACTCACCATGTGCAAGCAACAAATTTGTAACATCTCCTACTGGTCCTTCATCATAACAAGGTCACAAGGAAACTAAGCTAGAGCCACAAAATGTCCAAACAGAAAAGGAAAATACATTTTTTGATAGGTAAAGGGAAATTAAGCTTAAGAATGAGATTCTTAAAAATAGCACCTATAATCAGTTTTGGAAGCATCCCTACATCTCACAGAGCATATTGTTATCAGTGTTTGACACAGAACAGGGAAAGATGGAGATGGCCTTTCTTGAGGCCTAGATTCCATACCCAAAAACAATAGCAGACTATAAGAGCACTACCTTTGATTTCAAGACCAAAGACATTTATCCCATTGATCAAATGGAGATGCACGGGAAAATAGGTAACATGATATCTCCTACATTGACTAACACTGCTATGTCATTATCCAAGTTGCAGGTTTCATTTTACTAATGTTCAATCTCACTTCAAAATGGAGAAGGTGTCCTCCTTAGAAAAGGATAACAGGATCAAGTCTTTGGAGGATTTGGTGGTAAAGATAAGGTATGACCCTAAAGATGTAAATATTGCAGAGGATATTATTAAAAAGAATAATTTGGACATTACAGCCTTGAGAAGGCATCTTAGATTTCCAATTATAAAGGATCCATTGACCAAGGACATTGAAGAAAATGAAGCACAAAAGGCATACATGATAAAGTTAATTATAGAGCAGAACATACAAATTAGATAGATCGAGACCAAAATGGAGAAGATGATAAAGGAGAAAGAATAAAGTCGGAAGATGGCTATTGTCCGCCTAGATGCCATACCCATTTCTTAACTTCCAATAATAGGAACAACCACTACAACTACTTCTACCACTTATACTAAAAGTGTTGAATAGGTGACCAAGACAATAGAGAACATGCCCATCAAGTCAAAATAGATCAAGACTTTGGAGGATTAGCTCAAAGCTTTAGAAGTACAAAAGTCCAAAGTTGAAGATTTGCGTGTGACTGAAATGAAAAAATCATAGATATTGTTAGAGAAGTTGCAAAAGGTAGAAAGGGATACTTCAATTGGTAAGACCTTGGCCCAAGCCAAGGAAACCATTTGGATGAGTATTCTAGACTCCAGGAATGAGATTTTTCCATCTATTCAAATCGTCTTTCAACAGAAGGAAATGATAAGAAAAGCTACAGAAGCCATTGTTCAAGGAAGAGAGAAGCTTGGGGACATGCCCACAGAAGCCTTCAACATTATCAGATTCCTGAATTCTAAGTCCAAATATGAACTTGGAGAATTAGGAATCAATGACAGAATTGTCACTATTTTGGAAGTCAAGAAATTCTTGACTAAGAGGAACCTTATTGATCAGTTGGAAGAAAGATATGAAACATTGGAGCTAGGAGTAAACAGGTTCTACAATAGAATTGAAACATTGATTGCGAAAGGGTTTCCCAACATTTATGTAATAAACGATAAATTGATTACTTAGGAAAACTATGTCCAGAAGATGAAAGAAATGGCCATAAGCCATATCAAGGTCAGTGGGATAAAGGGTAGTAGGACAACAAAGGCATTTTTTAGAAACAATTTCAAATGACTTCTACATACAGAATGAGATAAAACATGTTTTTACTGTGAGACCAACTTTTGCCAAATACACCGAGTAGGATGAAATTTATCAGAGGGTGATGAAATTAACCATACCCGATAAAAAGAGATGGGAAGAGCTTTTTGATTTACTAGACTGAAGAGTAATTTGGGCACGTTAAGACAACGGCTATCACATCAGCTAGCACAATAGTTAGCACATCAACGCAACACAGTTTTAGGTTGACTTGTCAACCGAATCCACCAAAAGAGAGCCACCTTTCCTTTCAGCTGTCTACGTGGCCTATCTTTTTTCCAGGAATAAATCATATTGTTTGTAATTAGGCGAATAATGCACTATCAGTTTGATAATGATTTTCTAAATGATTTTGTAATTGTTAGTATAAATACTACACTATTTGAGTATTAAGGGTTGATTTCTGAATACAATTTCTTCTGCTTATTGTAATTTTCAAAGTACTAGAGCATCAATAATACAAGACCTTTCACAGGATTCATGTGGTGTGCCAAATGGTGATATGTTTCTTCTGTTTATTTGTTTAAACATTGCTTTTCTTTATTTGTTATTCTGAAAATTTCAATTATTTAACAGAAGCTGTGATTAATCGGATTTGTTATTTAGAGCGCCCTATTATGGCTGTTAATAATTTTCATGTTTTCCGCTGAAGTCAAGTTAAGGAATTCTTAGTTTCTCCTTCATTTCTACTGAACCTCACACCTGTGCTATTTCACAATCCACTTGATTTATGAAAAGATCCAAATAGTGCAACCTAGATTGCCCTGTGAGATCTCCTCTAAAAAATTGATGCCAAATCTAGTTTAGTTTATAGACTCCATGACCCAATGGAATTATAACACTTAAATCAATCAAACCAATCAAATCAAAACAACCAGTACAGTTATAACTAGCCTAAAATTTACATAAAAAAAAAGCTACATTTTATAGAGAGATCCCTCTTTGAAGCTGGCAGGGCTAGATCCCAACTTCCAAAGTGGTTTTGATTTTGTCCTATGTATTTACTCCCTCAACCTCAAAAATAAAGAACGACAGCATAGTGGTGACCATACTGGCGAAGAAAACTCTTTAGATTGAAAAATCATTATTCCCTGGTATTCAATCAGTATTCCTATAAATTAAAGTTTATATATCATTTTGAAATACATGATCTGATGTTGTTATCCTGTATATATTAGAGTTTCTTTCTAATTTTGATTTCATTAGTTGTGTGATGAATTTTAATAGACCTGGCTCCCGAAATAATTTATCCTAGAGCTCACACTAATCCCAGCCCTGCTGAATTTGTAGATAATCCAGGGAAATTGGTGAGAAATAAAAGTTTTACAGAGAGTCAACGTAGTAATGGTCCTTTGTCTAGGCTGAATTCTCTTCCTAAGAATAGTCCCTTTTCAAGTTCTAACTCTCTTCCAGAGAAATTTGAAACTATTCAAGATATAAAGTTCAATTTGCCTTTCCAACATAGTTTTCTCAAATCAAAATCTAAGACTTTTGTAGATAAGATTGTCATTTAAAAAACCATACTGCAACCATATATACCCCAAACCCATCCTTTTAAAATAGATCCTGATCTTCAATCCCTACAACAATTTGATAAATTACAATATTTGGTTTCAGTTTTAAACCAAGCCATTGATGAAGCTTATATTCAACAATCTATTGAATTTTCAACTTTCACTGTTGCAGAAGCTTCTTTTTCCAACTAATATTCCCACTCTATTAATCTACAACCCCCTAGTCCTACTCATTCCATAGTCTCTACTTCCTCACCTGTAATATCTCAAACTATTATTCCTAGTATCCATGTAGTTATCACAACTACACCTACCACAAGACCATCTTCCAGTCAATCTTTTAAACTAGCTATCGCAGGTAGGTATGCACCTTTGGTGTTACCAGGCTAGCTAAATTCTATTCCTAGAGATTACCAATCTAAAATTCTAACCTTTGATAAAAAATGGTTCTAATACTGCTCAGTAGCATGTGGATAGAATGAATGATGTGTTTGAATTTCAAGAAGTAGATGAAGCTGATGTAAAAGTGAGATTGTTTGCTCAATTTTTAGGAGGTGATGTCAAAAAATGGTTTAGGAGTTTACCTGTAGGAAGAATAGCCAACCTTGATGCATTCCATCAAAATTTCTTAGCTAGATGGGAAATCAAGAAAAATCCACTTCAACTACTAAATGAATATAAAAGGCCGAAAAGAAAACCAAATGAAACTGTAGAAGAATACTTTGAATGATTTAATACTATTTACAATGCCATTCCTATAGACATCAAGCCCTCCCTTTGCCTAGATTTAATTGATTTTTTTGATGGTTTTGATGCAGACATGGAATATCAACTTAGAGAGAGAGACATGGAAACATTGGAAGAAATTCAAGCTAATGCTATCAAAGTTGAAGCTAACATCTTGGCCATGAAGGCCAAACTAAAATTTGAATTCAGGGTTACCATTAAAGAAGAGCCTGCCACTTCTCCCTCTGATCATAAAATTGATAACCTAGCTAGAGTAGTGGAAAAGATGGTGCAAATAGTAAACATAAATGGCCAAACTCAAGTGAGATAGAACCAAAATGCTCCTCAAAATAGAAACCAAAACTTTAGAAGGAATGTTCCCCAAATCAAACAACCAGAACAAAAGGGCCCAGACCAGCAGGTTCAACTTCCTTTTCAGGAAAAATACACTGATGCCAAGGGTAATAATGTTGAAGATTTTGATAACAATCAAATAATTATGATGGGAATAAATGATGATGTAATAATTTTCCTCACTCAAGAGGAATAAGAACTTTTTCTCCTACCACAAACTTAACTAGACTCTGAAGAATCAGATGAATATAAACAAGGTTTTGAAAATGTCATCATGGAAGTCTGTAGGAAATATAACCTTAGGAGAAAAAAAAATCCAGACACTCTCAACAGCAAAAACCTAGATAATCCTACTAAAAAACCCTCTAAAACTTATCTTAGGAAAACCAAAGAAAGTCTTCCTAAGAAAACTGTTGACAATTATAGTAAAAATAAAGTGTAAATTCCTATCAAAAAGACAATTGACAGTGTTCCTAAAACTACTCAAACAGATACCGCAACCACACATTAGTGAAAAGAGCCTATGACAAAAGGAATTTTATATCAATCATAATTTCCAAACCTAGTTATGATTCTCACATCATTCAATATTGAGAATGAGTTAGCAAAGCTAAAACTTCCTATTCCTCTAACAGAGGTAATGAACAAAAACATGTACAGACCCCAAGTGATGAAAGATCTAAACATTGGAGAAAACATATATTCTGTAAATCTGAATGATGACCAGCCTGAAATCTTATTTGTACTGCAAGTTGAGGGAAAACCACAGGAAGGAGGAGTTCCTCCATTCTATGTTAGCCTGAATATTCATGACAAGATTCAGGTGCCTCCTACAATTTAATGCCTAAAGTTGTTATGGATAAATTAGGACTTGACATTACGAGACCTTATAAATACATGTATTCCTTTGATTTGAGACAAGTAAGATGCCTAGGTATCATCAAAGACATATGTGTTAGTTTAGTTCAAAGCCCTACCAAAAGTCTATAAATGGAAATAGTGGTTGTTGATAGCCCCCTAAGTATGGCATGTTGTTGTCACACTCATGGGGAGCAAAATTACAAGGTACCCTACAGATACATATCACCTTTTCCACCATACCAATTTTTGGGTAGCAAAGAATATTATATAGGGAAAATTTGATGAAATTCATGGTGAGTAGTCAAGAGAAGCCTCACAACTATCCACTTTACTTGGTCCACACATATTTAGACTCTTTGATTCTTTATAATGATGTATGCATTAACACTCAACTGATCAATGATGAAACTGAAATTTCTAAAACAGATCCAAACAAAACACAAACAATAGAAACAAACACTCTTCTTGAACCTCTTTGGAAAATGAGCTTTGATGGCCCTTGTAGAAAACATGGTTCTAGAGCAGAAGTATGGGTGGTAAACAGAAGAAATAATCATGCGAAGAGTCACTCGTACAAGCTAAATTTTCAATGCATCAATAACATAGAAGAGTAGGAAGACCTTATATTAGGATTGCAGATATGGAAAGAATTAGGTGCGAAGAAAAGCTCCATTCAAGGCGATGATGGATTAATTATAAAACAAATTAAAGGAGAATATTTAGCTAAAAACCCTATGATGAGAGCATACAAAAATGTTGTACTTGATTTTCTAGATATTTTTCTCGAATATGACCTTGATGTAATTCCTAGAAAATAAAATATCATTCCAAATAATTTGGCTTTTTTAGCCATCCCCTGTAAAATTCCTTACCCTAATCAAGAATATATAGTGGAAGTGGAACATCGACCGGTTGTACCAAATAATATAAGGTATTGGTAGGTGCTTGGAAGTGATAAACAAATTGAAAGTTTTCTACAATCTAAAGATGAATTTCAAGATGATGGCATAGATTTGGAATCTAAATTAGAAAATCAAATAGATGTACATTCTAGTTTAGAAAGGAACTCAGAAAAATTAGATGTAAATACACCCATAGATAAAGTTGTAAATAAATTAGAATTTCTTGAAATAGACCCATAAAAAGAAGAGTTTGAAACACTTCAAATAAAGGATAATGTCTTTCCTAGAGGTCTAGCTCCATTGGAAGAATTATTTGATTTCAATGATGTGGCTAAGAAGCCGAATATTGAGCACAGAGCAGTAGTAGAATGGTGTAACATAGGCACTGAATCGGACCCCAAAAGCATAAAACTGTCTAAATCACTCCCAGCTACTGAAAAACAAAAATAAATTGTTTTATTCAAAGACTTGAGTGATGTTTTTGCCTCGATCTATGAAGATCTTAAAACATATGATACATAGATTATACAACACAAAATTCCAATTAAAGACGATTAGAAACCATTTAAGCAAAAGCTTTGAAGAATAAATCAAGTTTTGATGCCTTTAATTGAGAAGGACATTAAGAGAATGTGTGACCCTAAAATCATAGTTCCTCTTAGGTACTCTAAATGGGTTTCCAATATTGTGCCAACTAGGAAGAAACTAGGTGAAATAAGATTGTGCATATATTTGAGGAACCTTAATAAAGTCTCCCTGAAAGACAACTACCCTTTACCAAAAATGGATCATATTCTATAGAATGCAGTTGGGTCTTCTATGATTTCTTTACTAGATAGCTGCTCAGGTTATAATCAGGTTTTAGTTCACGCTTATGATCAAGATAAAACAACATTTACTACTCAATGGGGTACCATCATGTATGTGAAGATGCCTTTTGGGTTAATGGAAGTTGGAAACACATTTGAAAGAGCAATGGATATTTCTTTCGCTGATGAAATTGGTAGGTTTATAGTGATCTATCTAGATGATGTCACTGTTTATTCTAAAACTGATCGAGAACATTTGTTACATCTAAGAAGAGTATTTGAGAAATGCAAACAGTTTGGGATTTCATTAAATACCATGAAAACATTGTTTGGCCTTGAAGAGGGAAAACTTCTTCATCATATCATATCGAGGGAAGGTATTAAAATTAATCCCAAGAGGATTGAAGCTATTCTGAAAATCAATCATCGTATAAACATTAGGGAAATTCAATCATTTATTGGTAGAATAAACTTCCTAAGAAGATTCATCCCTAACCTTGCAAAATGTCTAAGAAACATAACAAACATGCTAAAAATAGATTCATAAATCAGATGGAACATTGAAGCTAAGAAATCATTTGATCAAGTTAAGAAAGCATTGACAAAAGCACCAGTCCTAATTAGTCTGGATTTCACTAAGGATTCTATAATCTTTTCATTTTCTTCTGAACATACAATTTCCACTATCCTTTTACAGAAAAATGATGTGGGGTTTGAACAACCCATTGCTTTCTTTAGCAAGGCTTTAAGGGATGTTGCACTTAAATATAATACAAAGGAAAAATAAGCCTTTGTATTGGTAAAAGCAATTAAATATTTTAGAGTGTATACCCTCCATTCTCACATAATTTGTTATGTACCAAATGTTGTAGTTAATGATATTTTGACACAAAATGGACCAGATGGAAAATGATGCAAATCAATTGCCATTATTCTTGAGTATGACATGGAAATAAAGCCAACCAATCTTATCAGAGGACAAGGATTAACGAAATTGATGGCTGAATCTAACTTTAATGTTTTGGATTTTAGCTTTGTAGCTGCATTAGATGATCAAGAGGGATAGGCGACTCCACAAGTAGATGAGGCTTTTATTACCCCACCCTGGTATGCAAACCTTATTTATGTTTTATTCAATTTAATTGCTCCTTCTGGTCTAACTAAGACAAAGGGTATATTTCTGAAGTTAAAAGAAGCTAAATTTTGCATCATAGATAACGTTTTATATTGGAAAGATGTTTGTGGTATTTTACTAAAGTTTTTGTTGAAAGATGATGCATAAAGAACAATGCAGGAATTCCATGAAGGTGACTACGATGTCCATATGTACTAGAAAACCATTTCTAATAAGCTCCTTAGAGCTGGCTTTTACTGGCCTTCCATTTTCAGAGATGTTCATAAGAAGGTAACCTCTTCTCGTAAATGCTAGATATTTGAAGGAAAGATAAATCTATCGGTTTTACCCTTGAACCCCATATGTGTTGAAAGCCCTTTCTAGCAATGGGGATTGGATTTCATTGGAGAAATCCATCCACCATTCTCTACCCAACATAAATGGATCATCACCGCTACTGAATACTTCACCAAATGGATTAAGGCCACACCTTTGAGAGTAGACACAAATGTTGTTATCATCAAATTCTTAGAAACCAATATCCTATCTAGATTTGTTTGTCCAAACAAGCTCATTGCACACAATGTTGCAACTTTTAGATCTAAGAAAATAATAGATTTCTGCAACAAATACCATATTACTTTGTGACATTAAATTTCTTATTACCCGCAGTGTAATGCATTCATTGAATCTTGAAATAAGAGTTGAGTAAACAATATTAAGATGTTTTTAGAAGAAAACAAAAGGTCGCGACATAACAAGTTGATAGATGCACTTTGGTATGATAGGCTAACAAAAAAGAAATCAATTGGCATGTCACCATAACAATGGGTTTATGGAATGGATGTTGTTTTTCCATCCTCTTTGGGAGCTCGAGTCGTGAAGATAATTTAGGAATTGCAGGTTGAGCCAAATGATATCCAAAGGAGAATTTATGAGACAATCTATTTGCAGCTATCCAGGGAACAAGTCTATAATAAGCCTTAGGTCATCCAGGAGAGTATCAAAAAGGTTTTTGATAGAATAACTAAAGAATAGATTTCACCTTGGGTGATAAAGTTTTAAACTAGGATTCCAAAAGAGAGGACAAAGGAAAGAGTAGAAAATTTGACAATCTATGGACTGGACCTTATGACATTTATGCTTTGAGAGGACACTATGTATTTTTTCTCCAACATCTAGATGGGACAAAGATGCTTGGTGGACCTATGAATGGGGGAATGTTGAAGCACTATTTCTCAAAGCAATAGAAAATTTTCAAGCATTAATAATTGTAAATATCATAGTCTTTATTATTTTGATTGGGTGACCTATTAACAAAAGTTGAAGCCTGCAGAGAAGGCCCTAAGCTTCCATTGATACGTTACCATAAGTACTGCAACAAAGGAAATCAGGTGTGGATATTGCTGAAATGGAACACTCAGGGCTACTAATCAAATGTTCTTGGCACGTCATAGGGAGAGTGCCATCCCCAACTGGAGCCACTATTAGGGTCCTATAATTTATATGATCTCAAGGTATTTGAGTATTGTATCTCAAGAATCTTATATTTGTAAATACTTATAAATATGCCAATAATTTCCAAATAAAAGAAAAATAGAATAAAAAATTAAAAGAGGGTATAAATAAAAAAGAGAAAAAAACAAAAATATTGAAAAAATGATGAAAAATAGAACCCCATCAAAAGAATAAAAAGAATAAGAAATAATATTGAAAGTGTTGTAAGTCTAAATGCCACTACTGATAAATAGTTCTTGTCATTATTATTAAATAAATATTGTGTCCAACTTGTTCAAAATGCCACAATGACTAGCTCTTTGTTGAATAATACAAGTGTAATCATGATTAAACTTGTTTAAACTTCTGCAAATTAGGTTAGAGGATAAATATTTTCCAAGCAGTCTAATCTTGGTAAATCGGTAGTTAGGAAGAAAATGGCATTGATTCAATTGTTTAATTTTATCAATAGGATAAATAAGGGATAGGCTAGATATTTTTTCATTATGTATAAAAGAAAATAATGTGGGTTTGCTAGTCTAAGTGCACCATTTAGAAAAAATAAAATGTTAGTTTAGTTATGGGTAGGTAAATTAGCTATTTTTATAAATATTTTCCTATGGCATTTTATCCTAAGTTAAAGGACATTGTAAAAAGGAAAAATGTGCATGATAGGATAAAGTTCTTTTATATATAATTAACCTTCCACCTTTATCCTAAGTCAAAAAGGGTAAAAGCATAAATCGCATATGGGAAAATATGTTTTGTCTTATGCAGTTAATCAACAATGGTCTCGAAGCATCAGGATTCTCTATGTCTCATGATCCACAACCTGTATCATTCTTTGTCCCCCCCTCTCCATCCTTCCTTTAACGTCAAGGTGGGGGATAGTGGGGGGTGGTCTGAAAACATTGTTTCCCTACAGGGCCCCATCCCCTACATGGTAGCTTCTCCTGATTTTGCACCCCCCCCCAGCTGGCCAAGACCACTTACCACTTTGTACCCCCTCTGAAACTACATTTCTCTTTGCTTGCTTTGATGCATCCCCACCATGAATCCTCTTCCACCCTCCTCCTACCATGTCACCTAATCATTTTCCACTTAAATGCACTCCTGACAAAACAACCGTTCAACATGAATTTCATACTTCCTGGGTAACCATTTGAAATTAATGGTCATATGCCATTTCCAACAGGAATTTCGGAACGTTTAAAATCTTTTGAAGACAGTTTTTAGGGTGTTTTTACAACTTATTCGATGTATGGAGTAAGAACAAGTAGATTACACAACACATTTGCTCGAAGGGATAGAAATTTGGAGGTTTCAACCATATTAGTAGCCCGACATGACTAAGAGGAATACACCTGGTGCCTCAAACTAGGGAATCTTCTCACGTCTTCCATCTATGGAGGTGATCTCTTCAAGAGTAGTAGAATTTTCTTTCCTTCCAACAACTCATTGTCTTCCTCAACCAATGCATTGTTTAAGGGTTTGGATGGTTTCATTGAAGATTATCATTGCTTTCCTTTTTCTCTAGACTCATTAGGTGTAACAGATTTCATAAACTTTGTTGTGGTTCCTCCTCATTATAATGCTAAATTTTCTATAAATTATTTCTCTATACCCTAGGAACCCTTCAACATTCCCTCATCAACCCTAGTTGTAAATGAATTTTTTAGCATCTGCACGACCAACTCTTCCTACGATGTGGAAGGTGTCAAACTCTTTATAGGGGCTATGGAAAATATGGAGTAAGGATTATCCCTTATTTTTCTATGGATGGAGTACATACAAAAAATAATGGCTCATTGGGGGCCTTCTAGTCCTCTACAGAGTGGTACCTAGGGTTTGGAATCCTACCTCCTTCCATCGGTGATCTATGGTTTTCCAAGGGCGCAACTATATTTATATCCATGCTTATTATAGGAGAAGGATCAAGGTTTTAGCTATGAAGACTTGCAAGAAGGGTAACCAGACCAAGCACTCCAATTTTGATTTGATTTTTGAAAATTTAACCATAGGACAGGCGGTGAAACTTGAACAACTAATGGACATGGCCAAGAGGGTGTTGGTTGATAGAGTTCATGAAAGGAGATAATCGATCACAAAATTTTCCACCTAGGCTAATTTTTTATGGGATAAGGATCTTGTAGATATGTAAGATATTTGTGCTCTGCCAAGAAGTTTGTTTGCCCTGAAATTTAAAACTAGAACTAATACTAACTATGAAAATTTCACCACTAAAATTATATTGTACCAATTAGAATTAATCCTTCTAACTGCAAAGTAATGAGAAATTTATTTGGCACAATAAATATTGAATAAATCACACTACAATATTCCCAAATAATAGGAATAAATAGCACACACACAAAGACTATGATGTTGTTAGTTTTGGAAAAAAGTCGATAGAAAAACCCAACTTGGGAAATTCGGTATGGAAACTAAGGGCTTTTATTACTAAGCAATAGTGAGAAATTATTAGTACAATAAATAATGCCAAACTGGAATATATATCCAAGAGAAATACTGTGAAAAATTCTCTAAGGGAAGTTACTCTCTCCAAGAAATCACGACATTGTCCGACCTCTAAAAATATAGTCATCCAACTAGCTCTATGTAGGCCTTATGTCACCCTATTGCAATTCGTCATACGGTTTTCTTGAATTTGCTGGTAATCTGGTTTTCCTTCCTACTGCTAACTAATAAATTGTCTCTTTGGCACTCTAAAAAATATTCCCCACCTTTGTAACTAAGAATGAGCTCCTCTTCAGCTGGATTGAATTTCCCTTTTGAGCTTCTACGTTGCCTATGCATAGGCTCCTAGATAAAATATTGGCCTCCTCTTCCTGAATCTCCATAAATATAAAAAATCCTCCAAAATCAATGTCTTTTCCCCTCTTTGCTTCACTTCTTTGGCTCGAACACTTCTAGAAATTGTTGTTGTTCTCTAGAGAAATCAAACTACCCAAGGAAATCGATCTCAAGTGTCACAAGTGTGTTTCTCCATCTACCCATATAATTCTTCTTATAATCTACAGTTTTAACTCCAATAGCTAAGATTAAACCTTAATCAAGGATTGAGATCATTTCTTTGTTGATCTGTGTGAGTTTCTAGATGATTCACACCTTTCTACATTAATCCTGATTAATTAATCCATTTTCTTAAATTTAGACTTTAGGAAATATTTGAAACTAGGGTAATAATCTAATCGAGAGACAAAATCTTAGGTTGTAGAGAAATGTTTGTTTTAGCCTCTGCACAAGGTTCCAGATTAGAACACCTCTGATTATACAAAAATAAAATTCCCTCTTACTAATGATGGAGTTTTGGTGTTGCACTATTGCTACAACACCATTTCTCTCTATCACCCTCTATATGTTTCTTATGTCCTGCCACTATCATTGACTGCCACTACCCACCAACCACTATGAAACTTTGATGTTGCATCTGTGTTGTTGCTAATGATACTATACTGCTACCAACTCTGGAATTGCATTGCAACTCCCTCTCATTTGTTTTTATTGCAACTACAATGAATGCAACTAAGAAGCATCCAAAATACTAAAACATTTATGTCTCTCTTTTTCATCTGTCTCCTAAGAATATGAATTATACTAGCCTCTACATTGTCCACTAAGGAATCTTTCTTGCTCCTAACTCTACTATTGAGCCTCTTGCTCCGTTTTCAATTATGCTCTACACTCCTCAACATTTGATTACTATAAGTTTTCAATTGTCACTTTTGGAATCTAACTACATAAGCTAACATTGATCCATCCCGCTACTAAATATTGTGGGTCCCTATAGTTATTTAATGGTGCATGATGAGTACACGTCAATGGAACCTACCCATACCTTTGTGACACATGGTAAAATCTTCCTCTAGTCTAGAGGTGCAACACATGGTAAAATCTTCCTCTAGTCTGGAGGAAAACTTATCTATATATGTGGACGCTACTGCCTAGTCTTGCTTCTCCTTAATTCCATCTTCCTGAGAGGACACTACATACTATAGTGTCCAAATGTGCCACACTTGAAACACTTGACCTTATATAGGTCCTTCCTCTTCTTCATCTCACCCCATCCTTGATTGGGACACTCTGATGTTATGGCAACATTCTCCTCTTTATTCTCACCTTTCATGCCCTTGTTCTTGCTTCGCCTAATGGTTCTTTTTAGAATATCTTGCCTCAACTCCTCTTGGTGTAGGTTTTACCACATGTTGTCCCATCTAGCTAGTTCTTCTCAGCCTAGCATACATTGGACAAAGACATGGCACTCCTCTGAGACACTATTTAGTGCAAAATCTAGAAGCTCTATTGGTTGAGGTGCCTCCCTAATGGCTGGAAGTTGATCACAAACTTCATAAATCCTAGTGAAGAATGGATCTATGCCTTCACCCTTCTGCATCTTGATGTTTCTCAACTTCTCCTCCAAGAACATCTTGTGTTGCTTGAAAGAATTCTTTTATAGTTAGTCGAGAGAATCCCACATATCCTTGGTAGTGTTATTGCCAGATATATGCGAGACTATATGGCCTCAGACTCTACCCAAGATCATACACTTTTCCTTCACCATCTCTTTTTTGTATTCCTTCAGCTAATCTTCATCTTGGGGTACTTCCAACACATTATCTACATAGTATTTGAGGCCATATTCATCTAGCAAGAAGGACATCCTAGCCTTCCAGATGAAAGTTAGAGGCTCTCTCCAATCTATCATCATCACTAAACCCAACTATGACCATCTCTGAATCTAGTCAAAAATATCCCTCTTTCTTTACTTGGCTTCTAAAATTTTTATTCATACTCCCTTCTAGAGTGAGAAATTCTTCTCATATCTCTATGCAATATGCAATTGGGAAAATCAAATTTCTAGGCTAGGAACTCTCTTAGAAAAAATATTGCTATATGTCTTTCTCTTCACCTGGTGATTTTTTTTACACTGAAAACTGCTGCAAAACATTTGTCCACCCAAATAAGGAATCTAAATAGAGAAAATCTGTGTGTTGTGGCTCCCTTTGCTTGGTGGAATCACTCAAATGGAAAGGCAAAATTTTCATCCAACCTGAAATGAAAAAATGAACTTCACTAGGAAACTCGCACTACTTGGGTTAGGCTCTAGAAAGCCTCCATAAATTCATATTCTTGCTCCCTCAAAAAAATGAATTTCTTCTTCCACTTTTGAGCTTCATCGTCTTAACAAAATCACTCTTATCCCATGTGAAAATTTCAACATTGAAATTATATTACAACAAATAGAATTAATTCTTCTAATTGTAAATTAATTAACAATTTATTTTCTATGATAAATATCAAATAAATCACACTACAATATTCACAAATAAAAAATATTGTGAAAGAAAAACTAGAAACTCATAAAATACTCGCACACACGCAAAAATTATGACATTATTGTTTTTGGACAAAAGTCTCGGAAAAAACAAACTTGGGAAAAATAGTGCAATAGCAAAGAGTTTTTATTGCAAGATATTTTGAATATAATAAATATTACCAGATTGTAGAATCTATCCAAGCGGAATATTGGAAAAAAATCTCTAAGGTAAATTACACTCCCCAATAAATCCCATCACTGTCTAACCTCTGAAAATATAGTCATCCAACCATCTTTGTGCAGGCCCTATGTCACCCTAGCACAATCCCTCACACACTCTTCCAGAATAAACTGTTAATCTGGTCATCTTGCCTACTTCTAATTTAAAAAATATCTCTCCAACACTCTGGAAAACATTTACGGTCTCCTGAACTGAGAACAAGCTCCTCTTCATATGGATCAAATTTCTCCTCTGAGGCTCTATGTTGCCTCTATGTAGCCTTCTGGAGAAAATCTCGACCTTCTCTCTCTAACTCTTTGGAACAAGAAAAATTCCGCTGGACTAACTATCTCTACCCCTCTTTTCTTCCCTTCTGTAGCTCGAGCTCTTCCAAGAACTCTTGCTACTCTCTCGAGAAATCTAATTTCCCACGAAAATCGATTTCAAGTTTTACAAGTGTGTTTCTCCATCTACCAAATGACTTCTTCTTATAATCTTTCTTTGGGACTCCAACTGCCAAGATTAAACCTTAATCAACGACTAATATTATTTCCTTGTCCATCCCTATGAGTTTCTAGATGATTTACAGCTTTGTCAATTAATAATGATTAATTAACACCTTTTCCTAAGTTAATACTTAGGAAATATTAAAAAATAGGCTAATAATCGAATTGAGACACATCTAGGTCAAACTTCCATAACAATTGATGGTTTATAGAGAACTATAATGTTTTAACCTCTCCACAAATTTATAAGACTAGAAAACCTATGATGCTACAAAATTTAATACTAACTGGGTAATCAATAGATTTTGTTGTATTGAATTGGCACTAATTCTACTCGAGCACTGGTCACCATTGTTTGATGCCAAAAGGGAACAACTTGGATTCAGGTAAGTCTGGGTTGACCTCCAAGGACTCTCGATACAACTATGGTCACAAGATTTTTCAAGATGATTCAGGACAAATTAGGCACATTCATGGATGCTGCTTACTCTTATGTGGACTCTAGAAAAATAACTTGCACTATAATTATTGTATGTATAGACACGAGGTAAAGCTTGATCTCTACCTTAAATGTCACCTATTGTCGATTATATCACCTCTAGATTCTACACTATGAAGCGATCCCCTACCATTTTCAACACTGCCATGAAGTCGACCATGTAATAAAAGACTTCCATATTCCCTATGCAGGGAGAAAAGGGAAAAACATTTAGATTGAGGGTACTTATGTTGAGAGATAAGAAAAATATAGTCAATGGTAGAGGCCATAGAAAGCCATTCAAATCCCTTGCATTGGTACTTCAAAGGCTTATCTTCCTCCAATAGGCTCCTCGAGATACTCCTGCTCAAACCCTTAGGCGAAATATTTCGTGGTTGGACCAATGGAAGAAGATATGATACAAGTCACCTCAGGAACAATGACTCTTTCAACATATATGGAAGTTGTTATGCAATCAACCTCTTCTTTGTTGTTGTGTCAGGTAGAAACCCTTCCTCTTTCCCTATATCTTCTATCATTCACTCTCCTTGTTATATGGTCATTGACTCTATTTCTCTTTCATCATCTTTTTATTTATTTATTTATCAAGGAACTTTCCATAGTGGACTTCACATTAAACCCATCCCTTTTCCATTAGACCCTACCATTTTTTTATGTCCATAAAATTTTCTCTCCCTCCATTGCTTTGATGAGTCTTTACTTTCTTCAAATCTAGGGCCCCATTATAACCTTCATTCAAAGTCCAAATCCTCATTAAACTTGACTCCCTATGGTCTTCTCAGTTTTCAATCCCCATCCAAACATTCCAAGAACTCTCATGAAAGTCAATTCGACATCTCTATGGCTATTCTCCAGGAAATTCATGATGTTGTAGTATGTAAATAACAATATCTTATAGGGCTTCTTGGAATGGTCTAATCCCAACTCCTTGGCCCGAAATTATGATCTTGTCTTCCACATGTAGATGGATGCATAGCTCCCATAAACATCTTACCCTCAAACAATTATTCTCAATTAATGCTATCAACATCATATTCATACATGAAAATCTGAAAGGAGGTGATGTTGTGATTAATGTGATAAATTCCTTTCTCCTTGAATAGGAATTTTTTGTTGTGGATGCATAGGTAGAGCTAATGGTCTTTCCATTCGTTATAAAATGTGATCCATGAAAATTTTGAGATCTTGGGGATCAAAGGTCCTATTGGGAGCTAAAATTTATGTTGCCAACATGGTTATGACTTTCAGGCTGATAAGCATGCTAAGGACATTTTTGGATAATCTAATGAAGCACTCTTATATGCGTTCACAATATCTGATTTTGGGTTGTGACCTCAATTTCTCTTTGTGGTTGTATGGAATTTGGGGTGTGCACACCCACCGTAACCCTTCAACATGTTTTTTCTCTTTAATATTGGAGTCCCATTCAATTATTGACATGGACACTATAAACATAAAACCTACCTGGAGAAATAATAGAGTTGGAGAGACTTTAATTGTTAGAAAAATTAATCCCTTCTTGGTTGTAGAACCCCCAATCAATCAGATACATCTTTTTCATCAATGGGTAGGAAGTGGAGTAATTTTAAATCTATCTTTATTAAATTAAAGGGGTTTCCAAGAATTCTAAACCACCATTGAAATTCAACTCCGCTTGGATGAAGGAGGAATCCTTTCACCAAATTATGAGATATCATTGCACCCATTGCATCCGTGGTCGAGGGGTTTCCCTGCTAGAAAACTATGGTATGGGAAAACGAGAAGGCTTATAATGATGATGAATCAATGAATAAAATCGAAAATGATATTCAATGTATAGAGGATTTAGCTAGTGGTTTCTACCAGTGCGATGAATCCAAATAAAAAATTCTTCAACTAGAAGCTTCTTCTCGTAGCATTTTGGAATATCAGGAGAAATATTGGCACTTAAAGAGCAAGGGGATATGGTTTTAATTAGGGGATGAAAACAAAAATTTCTTTCAACATTATGCCAAAGGTAGATGTGTTGTAAATACATTTTCATCTTTGGACAATCCTAATGGTGGCAGGGCCTCCTCCTTCACTGACCTTTCTTGACTAGGGGTAAACCATTTTAAATACATTCTTAGGCCCCCTAGGGAGGCTTCAATTGTGTAAGTAACCCATCTCTCCAAGTATTTCCCTAGATATGTTGATGAAAATATTAATTTCTCCCTAATGGAACATGTTTCTCAAGAGGAATTCAGGTGTGTTCTGCATGGTTTTCAGAAATAAAAAAGCCATGGGCTAGATGGATGGTCAATTGAATTTTTTATAGAATTATTTTACATATGAGGAGGTTGTTTTCTCAAGGTGGTGGAGGGGTGACTATCTTCGTGGAGAAAGTATGATTCTTTACATTAGACATTCATCGTTCTAATTGCCAAATCTGACTCCCCACACACATTTGATGAATTTCAAAACATTTTGTTATGAAACATTTATAAAATCATGGAAAAAATCATTGCAAATAGAATTAAACCTATCTTATCGTAAAGCATATCCAAAGAAATTTTTCCAATATTAGAGGGCAGTCCAATTCACAAGATAATGAGGGTCACTCAGGAAGTAATTCATATTCTGAAAACTAAAAATTTAAAAGTTTTGGTAGTCAAAATTTACTTATCCAAACAATTTGATAGAGTCACTTGGACTTATATTCGTATTGTTATTACTTATCTAGGATTTGATGCCAATTTTATCAAGTCAGGTTATGTGTTGTGTTACTACTACTTCCTTTGTTGTCTAAATTAATGACTCCACATTTTATTTCTTCTATGCTAAAAGAGGGCTCAGGAAGAGTTTCCCGCCATCCCCCCTACTATTTCTCCTAGGCGCAGAAGGACTTAGTCATATTCTAAGAGAGGATAAGAGGATAGAGATCTTAAAAGAGTCATGGTGGCTAGTAACCTATGAATTACATAACTCCTCTTTGCCAACTATGTCATACTTTTGAATTATTGTTGCAAGAAGGATTTTGACACAATCAAGGTTTCTCTTTCCTTATTTGATAAAGAAACTCGAGTGATGATAAATATTCAAAAATAAACTCTCTTGGAAGTAGGCTTCTTAAGAGAAGAAATTTTGTCTGCCCAAGCTTCTTTCCCTTTTCACCTGTAGTCGATGGACGAAGGTTTGAAATACTTTGGTTTTAATTTGAAACCCAATGATTATAATAAATTCAAATGGTTATGGTTGCTAGCCAATATTGAAAAATTATTGAAAGGGTGGAGTTTTCATTGGCTCTATCGGGTAGGTCAATTGGTTCTTATCAAATTGGTTTTAAAGGGTATTCAAATTTTCTACATGTCATTATCATGGATTCCCAAAGGAATTTGAAATTTTGTTCACAAATTTTGTTGTAGATATCTATGGATGGACTCAAAAGAGGGTTATTTATTCTCATGGATTAAATGGGAAAAAATATTGTTCCCAAAGAAATGGGGTATTTGAGGGCTGAAAACATTAATCAGTTTCTACAAAGCTCTAGCTTTCAAGGTTGGGTGGTACATTATTAGCCTGTCAAATTTAGTGTATCAAGTGGTACATAGGAGGTATATACACCTGAAATCCATAATGGAATAGATAAGGACTCTGAACAAGTGAAGAGGTAGCACTTCAATAATATGAAAGGATATCATTATGTCTTTTAATGTCATTGAGCTTCGCCTTATATGGAAAATAGTCTTTTTTAATCAAGTAAATATTAGTTTGGATACATGGATTTGATGTGGTTAAGAATATCATTTGCCTTACAATTTTTTAGAACTCTTAAATATTAACGGATTCATAACAATTAATAAAATTGAAAATCCCACCTCCGCCACAATTTGTCCTCAACCTCCCTACTAAATTGATTACCCCTTAGCATAATTATACCAGAGCTCTAAAAAATTTAGATGTTTGAATTTAGGACATGGATGATGATCTAGATTGAATTTTCCCCCTTCTAAGTATACACTCCAAAGGTCAAATGTTTTTTTATCATATCTAATCATGAAAATGAAACCTCGGATTGGTGGTGGAAACAAGTATGGAAGTCGATTTTCGTAGAAAAGTCCTAGCTTCTTATGTGGTGTATTTTGGAAATTAAGCTTCCCACTAGTGATATCCTCCAAAAAAGAGGCTTTTTTGGAACCAATTGGTTCCCTCTATGTAAATATATAAAAGAAAAATCACCTTTTTTTATTGGTCTTTCACATGGTCGATCTAGACTCCACTCGCAACTTCAGTGCATCTCTTCGTGCATGGAAAGGCCATGTTGTCAAAGCAGACTGGTACTCTTGGTTGTCCTTTACATCATCAATCACGTTGAAAAACCTCCTTCCTATCATTTACTAGGGAATATGGATTTCCTGCAGTATGGCCATCTTCCAGGACAATTTTCCAAGACTGGCTAGAATTACTGCTTAAGCCCTCGTAATATATGAACTTCTCCCAACTAAAAGGCCTACTGATATTGTAAGAAATATAATATAGGATTAGGTGAACATATTCCCACCTTGGGCATTGTTGATAGTGTTTCATATCGGCAAAGCACAGGTGTCTTCCCAATGTGAAGTCCCAATTATACCTCACATCTTTGGAGAAGGATCCCCATCCAAAGTATCAACTTGACCACCATAATTGTAAGATTCACCTTGGTTTGAATTAATAACGTAAGGTATTATCCATATAACCTTTGAATTAAAAAGTAAGTTGACACTATGATGCATTGATTGCAATATGTAAAAGGAGGCATTCACAAAGGGAGAAAAGACTGAATCGACTTTAGAGAAGTAACATTACTATCCTCGAGAAGGAACATGAGACAAATGAAATATTCATTGGTTAACCTACATGTTAATTAAAAATATAAAAAATGATTTGTGAAAACAAATACAACACACATTCAAGAAAATCAACACTGGAGCCACTGCAATAGTTCAATCTCTTCAGTATATAAGAATTCTAACATATACCACAAACATTAAAAGAATAGTCTTAAAGCATTCATGATAGATGCATGAAATTGTGTTGGCTCAATAGTATTCAAGATTAGGTGAAATATCCAAATAAAGAGTTACAATACTGAGGCACTAGTTCCAATTGTGGAACATTAAGTCACGTCTTGCTTCTCCAAAGAATATTGATCTCTCCTCTGCCAAGTTAGAGAATCCAAGGCTAGCTTTCCAAAGCTTAAGCCCCCAAAATATTTTTGCTTGAGTTATGAGGTTTAATTTTATAACAATATGAATGACATTTCATGTCGTCTTGACCCCTGAATACCCCACATGTATATTGGACTCCAAATGTGTCCTTTGGACTTCTAAGAAACTCTTGAACTTCTAAATGACTTTTGGAATTCGCTAAATGAGCTTTGGAATTCTCCTAAATAATATTTCGTCCTATTTTAGTTGCTACAACCACCCTCCAAATTTTCCCTTATCCTATTTTGGAGCCTCCTTACCAACCTTTCATAGCACTTTGTCTTGCTTCATCAAGTACTCAAGCTTTAGTGTTTTCCTCGCATAAAGGAAGCCTTTTGATCACATTTAATCCATTCCGCTCACAAGTTGTTCACTCGGACTTGGTCCAGTTGCAGGCTGAGCAGCTTCCCCTTGAAAATTGTGCATATCTAAAGGGAAGCCAACCTACCTTCCCTCCAACAATTGTGCAATCCTCTCTGGTAGCCTGCTGGGCTCCAAGATTGTGTAATAATGCGAGCCAAAACTCCAAGCAAGATTTGTGCAAATTTCTCCAACAGGGCTTCTCAGCCCAAGATTTGCACAAATCTAGGCAATAGTCAGCTGCTATCCCAAAAAATTGCATAATCCTCCTTGACAGCTAGCCCAGCTCCCAGCCAGGAATGCACATTTTTCCCAAGTAGTTGAGCAACTGAATGTATGAATAGTCCAGTTGACAAGCTCCACCGAAGACTGAGGGTACTTGACTTGCATGCATGCATGACTTGCTCTTCTCAGAATAGTAAGAGACACCATGCAAAAGGAATCCAATGATTTAGGGAGCTATGTTGAGCAGGTGGTGGTTACATGCATAGATGTTTTAGAAGTTTCCCTCCAAGTGATGCATTTTCCTATATTCGTGGCATGCGCATCATGAGACCAAAATTATTTATTTTATGCATCAGAGCTCATTCATTCACATCGATATTGGAGCTTTGACGTACCATATCACATCCAAGACTCTTCGACACATTTGACTCAGCTATTCATAGGTAAGTGGCCTCAACTTGTCTTTCTCAGCATTTCTGTTTCTTTCTGTGCATTTTCTTGTGTGATTGTTGTTTTCATGATTTGTTTGAATTCTTGTTCTCGTTTACATGTATACTAGCTTGTCTTAACTCTGTTTCAATTTTCGTTGCTTTCTCATTGTTGTCGCATTCATGAAAGTGTTTTTCATGGATGTTCACCCAACCGGTGAACTGCCTCACCCACATGCATGTTGATTTGTTCGTTGAATCTTTCATTCATGTTTTTCATGCAATATTAATCGCTTTTGTTATCACCTAGTGTCGCCATGCATTTTTTGTCTTATTTTCTTTTATTTTCCCATCGGTGAGTCAAGCCAATATTAGTCTAGGCTATGTCATCATCAAGGCTGCATTGCGAAATCTGCAAAAGGGAGGCTCACCTTCCTCTCCAGAAATTCACATTCTTTCCCAGCACTAGCCTTCGGGATATTTTTGTGCATTTTTGGAGGATAGTGTGTGCTTGGCCCAATAAATTGTGTAGATCTCTCCCTAGACCAACAGTCATTCCCAGCTAGAATTATGCATTGTGCAACCTCAGTAGCCAACTACCTGACTATATTGTGCATTTCACAGATCCAGGAGCTATTCCTACCTCCCAGATAGCCGAGACTCTCTTTTGTATAGTTGTGGTAGTCAGTCACCTAGCCTCCTACTAAACTTTGTGCAATCTTGCTCACCCATTTCCCAGGAATGTGGTGTGTCCTTCCATAGATTTTCTTTGTTTCCATTGACATATTTTTTGTCATGCATGCTGCTTGTCTCCAGATCCTTGAGGTGTTCATCTATCTCAATGGCTTCCAAGAGGATACGATCACAAGACACTGATGGACTTGTAGTTGGAGCAATAGTTGAGCAGGTGTCCTCTAGTTTTCTAATCTATCAATATACGAAGTTGTATCTAGACAAGGACATCAAACTGAAGTGGGAAGAGGTTAATGACACATTCACATGCACTTTTGCGGAATACATCAAAGACCATCAAGTGTATGTGAACATGCACAAGTTCGGCTTGTACCAGATTTCATGTAGATACCCCGTGTTCCCATGCGCAAACATCATCCACTGGATCGTCTCTCACACTGCCCCGAGATGATGACCTTGAGAAGTGTCAGTGGGACGAATCTTGCAACCTTCTAGGCACAAGATTATGATGATATGTATCATATTTTAGAGTCTTGACTGTCGTGATTCCTCCATTTAGCTTTCCCAACAACAGAGGTTACTTTGAAGACATTCTGAAGGATTAAGTAAAGGAGCTAGCTCGTTTCATCATGATGCCTAACCACATCTACAAGAAAAAGATATTGAAGAAGGCATACCAATACTTGGTGATATTTGCATGTCGACTGAGTGTCCAAGCAAGCACTGCAACATTTTCTCAGATTTGGGTTATCGCATTGGACCAACTTGCTAGAGAAGGAAGACCATGCAACTAGTTTGGCACACTGGCTCATCAGTTGAAGGAACAAGTCATGAAGGCTCGACAATCACTCGAGGGTATGCATGTAGAGATTTACATGTTTGGCTACATCATAGATGCAGTTTGTGCCCCACATGAGTTCCCAAGCTTGGAGTGGGCATGGTAACCAACGAAGACTATTGTGAACACATATTTCAAGTTGTTGTCCAAATGCAGCTTCAGGGGAGTAATCATATGGCTTCCCAACCATTTTTTCACCGTAGTATACAAGATGATATTCGAATAGGATGCACCCTACATGTCAAAGGAAGCAATGGAGGTGTTGTTAGCAATTGCAGATTGGTATGCCTGAACATCCGACACTTTTATCCGAATGTTTAGTGTGAAGATGCCTATGCATGTTCTACCAAAGTTTTCCTTCGATGTACTTTTGATACAGGAAGTATCATATCACATCTCTGCGTGATTGATAGCTA
The DNA here is from genome assembly GCA_000404065.3 of Pinus taeda. Taxonomy (NCBI): domain Eukaryota; kingdom Viridiplantae; phylum Streptophyta; class Pinopsida; order Pinales; family Pinaceae; genus Pinus; species Pinus taeda. The sequence goes on from APFE030604811.1 coordinate 96,994, forward strand.
GACTGTAGCACAAGAAGAAGGCACCTTGGCCGACTCTTTAATTGTAGATTGAGTTATATGAGATCCATAGTGTCAAGAAGGTGGATGTCAAAGTAGAATGGATAATGAAGTATCCATTTGACCTCTGAAGCTTCAACCCATATGACCCACATTGCGTTGTGAAGGATCACAACATGAGAGTTCAGTTCAACTGGATCCACGGGGAATTTCATTGCGTCAAGGAATGCTCATGGAGGCATTGTTATAATTCCTCTAGACCTAATGAACAAGTTGGCTTTGCCATACAGTGGTTAGCAAAGCAGCATCAAGTAGTATCATAGAGAGAACCAGTAGTAGCAGTAGTAGAATCAACATTAAAGGCAGCGGAGCCAAGCATAATTGTGTGTGACAAAAGGAAGAGGAAGATTGTCAACAACATGTAGGAGGAGCAAAGTTGCAAGTTTTGAGAAGATCCACTTGTAGAACAAGTAGCTATGGCTATTCAGGAAAAGAGGTAGCAGCATGACAAGTGCATCACGTGAAGGCAGAGGGATAAGAAGAGAATGGAAGAAGCAGAGAAGGAGTTGCATGAGCTGAGGGAACAACTCTGGAAAGAACAAGAGTTGCACCAATAGGAGAAGGAAGTGCAGTAACAACAGATACAATAGGCGGCGCATCATGTGCATATAGATGAAGCAACACCTGTACAAGTAGTTGATTCATCCTAACAGCTGGCATCGGGGGAATAGAGTGAACCATTATAGGGGCAAGACTTTTCTCATGAGATAGAACAAGTGCTTGAACAATTGGTTGCGGATATGGAGCAACAAGAGTTGGAACAGGACACTGACGTCATGCCTGACTAGAAAGTGGTTGGCTCACCTGCTTCAATGCATCTAGATGATGATCAATTCTCAAATGACCGATATGCCACTAAGATCCATGGTGGTCAGCTGGAAGTAGAGATGCACAACATCTCCTTTAATGAATCCCATCACAAAGTTGTGCAATCTCACAAAGTACCGACTCCGAAGGACCAAACATCTCCTGCACAAGTTGAAGAACAAGTGATCGTGACTAATTTGCACAAGCATCCAGTTGCTTTGGCCTATGCAACTAGAGTATACACCAAAGAAACTAGCTCAATTATTCATTTCCTCATACTTGAGAATGAATGAATGTCAAAGGAACTACAGTTGGCCAAGCAAGGAGGAGACTTGGTGGCAATGTTCACCTCAGTGGAACTCAAGAAGGAAATACTAGATGAAGTATTGTCCCTCGATACAGTTATGTGGGCATTTTACTCCAAGTTTGGTACCATGCTCCAAGTAGTCATTCATCTTCATGGATGGCAACAACGATGTGAGAAGAGAATGCATTTTGAAGAACATACACGCTGATATCGATAACATGTAATCATGGGCGATGAAGTACAAGGGATCCCCAGTTCACTTGCCAAAGATGATTAGGGCCAATGCAATCAAGCTACAACCTCATATCAGGAGTCAGATCTGGAACTATGAAGACCTACAACAACTCATCACAAGCATATAGCCTTCCCATGCATGAGTATTCAAGAGCATGGATTTTATAGTGCACACTCATGCGATCCTATCACTTGGGACTCTCACTCAAGTGAAGACAAACAAGAAAATATGATAGGAGCTTGACTCGTAGTTCGACGAGTTGATGCACACCGCCATCAACCCATGCTTGCATATTAGTGCAAACATATGTTGCTGGTCCAGCCACATTGAAGATAATGATGCGCATGCTCTCAGACTAGTTGGACAGAGGAGCCTAAGCAGTGTACCTCGATGCTATGGAGGTAAGGTTCAAGTTCCAGACAAATTTCATAATGGAACACACACACACTACTAAGGACTACCAATGTTGGCATCATTATGTTACTGTTGATCAGCATGAGGATGTCGAGCAGTTAGACTTCTATAGTTGTTCAAGTTAGAATGAAGATTGTCAGATGCATGGAGGAGGAGAAAAGTTGCATGTTTCAAGTAGATCCACTTGTAGAACAAGAAGTTGTGGCTATTCAGGCAAAGAGGCACCAGTGCGACAAGTGGATAGTGTGAAGGAAGAGGGAAAAGAAAAGAATGGACGAAGCAAAGAAGGAGTTGCATGAGCTAAGGGAGAAACTCCAAAAATAACAAGAGTTGCACCAATAGGAGATGGGAGCACAACATTAGCAATAGACACAACAGGGGTTAGATCATGTGCAGACAGACGAAGCAGCACCCATACAAGTAGTTGATTCATTTGAACAACTGGTATTAGCCAAACAATGTGAACCATCGTAGGGGCTAGAATTTTCTCATGAGATAGAACATGCACTTGAAAAGTTGGATGTGAAAATGGACCAGCAGGAGTTGGAATAGGACGTTGACCTCATGCCTCACCACAAAGAGGTCAACTCACCCACTTCAATGCATCTAGATGATGAGAAGGTCTCAAATGACCAAGGAGGCACTGAGATCCTTTGTGGTTAGCCGAAAGTAGAGATGCACAACATGTCCTCTAACGAATCTCATCATGGAGTTGTGTAGTCTAAAAGAATACCGACTCTGGACGACCGAACATCTCCTATGTAAGTTGAAGAAAAAGTGATCATGATTGATGTCCATAAGCATCTTGTTTCTTTGACCGATGCAACTAGAGTATACATCGAAGACACTAGCTCAAGTGTTCATTTACTCATAGCTGAGAATACGTGAATCGCAAAGGAACTACAGGCGGCCAAGCAAGGAGAAGACTTGGTGACAATTTCCACCCAAGCTGAACTGAAGAAGGCAATACGAGATGAAGTATTGTCCCATAATACAGTTATGCGAGAATTTTACTCTAAGTTGTGTACCGTGCACCAAGTAGTCGTTCATCTCCATAGATGGTAGCAACAATGCATAAGAAGAGCATACATTTTGAAGAACATACATGCTACTGTTGATAACATGCAAGCATGGATGATGAAGTATAAGGAAGCCCCACTGCACTTGCCAAAGATGATGAGGACCAATGCAATCGAGTTGCAACCATGTGTTCAGAGTCAGATCTAGACTATGAAGACCTACCATAGCTCATCTCTAGCATACAGGCTTCCCATGCATGAGTATTCAAGAGTATGGATGTTATAGTGCACACTTCTGCAGTCCCTTCAATTTTGACTCTCACCTAGGTGAACACAAAGAAGCAAGTCTGACAAGAGCTTGAATCATACTTCGACAAGTTGATGTGCACTACTACTAGCCCAGAGTTTCCAATTAGTGTAGACATCATTCGCAAGTTCATTACTGGTCCTACCACATTGAAGATAGTGATGTGCATGCTCTTAGACGCATTGGACAAAGGAGCCCGAGTAGTGTACCCCGATGCTATGAAGGCAAGATTCAGGTTTCAGATGGATGTCATGGTGGAACACATAGACACTATCAAGGACTACCAATCTTGGCATCAATACATTATTGTTGATCAGCATGAGGATGTTGAGCAGTTGGACTTCTATAGTTGTTTAAGTCAAAATGATGTCTAGTTTGCCTTATTTAAGCCATTGTTCACATGGGTACAAATGCATTGTAATGTTCAGTCATGTCAAGTGTAAGTCAAGTCTCAATAGTGGATGTAACAGTCATGGAGTAGGTGAAAAGTTATGAGAGTAGTTGAATGATCACAAAGGGGAATGTCAAGGGTCACCCAACCCTTTGCTATAAATAGTCCCTCATAACACATTGTATAGGCTTTTGGTAATCCAAGCTTCTATTAAGACTATCTTGAAGAAAGATTGGACAATATTATAACACACCTTGGCTTCTCTACTGCATGGAGCTAGTACATCTCTTTGGAGGAGCAGGCGGGTGTGGCTGTAATGTTTCACTCATGGGGTTAGCAGGTTTACATCGATGTATTGCATGATTGGAGCTTACACTTCTTATATAATGAGAGTCAACACATTTTCATGCATAGGTTGTTATTTTAGTTGGACTCCTCTAGTTTCCTTAATGATATATGTTGTTTAACTTACATATCTATGTATGAACTGATTCATATGCAATTATATGAATCTTGTTGCAAATGTGTTGCATATGTTGTTAATGTTGTCCCGTCCCTGTCGACTGCTATGTTGGAGACCGGACAAACCTTTCACATCAACTGATCCAAAATGGATCCTAAAACCCTCTAAGTCTTCATATACTTAAAAACTATCGCAAGGGAAAAGAAATTAGCAAATGGAAGAAAAAACTATCGCAAAGGAAAAACAAGAAGAAATGGAGAAACTAGAGTCTATCAGAGGCTTAAGCAACTTCGCACAGGAGCCATCGAATCTAGCCAGTCAACGATCCAAATCTAATCAGCATATCACAGTTGGAGGTGGAAAGAAGAGTCCATCAAAAGTGGCCTTATGGGGAATCACAATAGTGATTAGCACAATTAAACTATGACTATTGATCTATGCACACAGATCAATGGTCTAGATCCACTTGCACTATCACATCACTAATACACACACAAAAGGACTACTGAGGGCCTGAGGATTATGTGATATGTGATTGCAATATATCACATCGCGGCAATACAAATGAGTGGGGCCAATACTTATGTGATTTGTGAGAGCCAGACCTGATGGGTTTTATGGGTTCAAATATATATATATTGAGTTCCATAAAAAGGGGTTATTCTATGTAAATTCACATTTTTGTTAAATAAATGAAAAACAAAGGAAATGCGAACGAAGCGATAAAACGGACCCAAAAGGGTTTATACATGTAGTGATGTATATTTTGAGTTCCATAATGAGTGGGATTTCGGGTGGGCCTCAGGTGGTAATTGGTATTGGATGGGGTCCTCCCAAGCCCATAAACTAGCTGACATGTGGCTTGGCACTAGAGAGAGAAAACTACCTTTTTGGGCGGGTAATCTTTGGGTGTATAAGCCACTCGAATGAATAGCAATAGTTGGATCAACGATCACATAGATCAACAATAGACTTGCAATAGCAACCAAAGGTGGATCTGAAAGGATTACAAGGTGGAATTGACAATATTTGAAGTCCGATAAATGACATTTAGGTGGATTTTACAGCGTTTCTGTGTATTTCTCTCTGTAAATAGAGAAACGAAATTTTTTGGGATTTCGAACACGCCAAAGGTTCTTTTCATTTCATAACAAGTGGCCACCATACCTAAAGACGTTACACCATGATTGGTTAATGCTCAAAGGGGAATTGAATGGACATAGGCCAGAAGCCAGAAAGCCTGAAAGGGAAAATGAACATACAAGCACCGATTGGCTTAAAAGCCAATGGATGATAGAGATAGGGGTAGGTAGTTCTAAGATAGAGAGAAGACAGAGACAGAGAGCAAGAGGGAGAGTTTGTGTACTCAGAAAGGCTTGAGGGATTCAAGAAAAAATTCCTGTTGTTTGTTCTTGTTGTGTTGAGATTCAATTTGAGCTTTGTAAAAACTCTGCTCTTGAAGAAATAATAGAGAGGTTACCCTTGAAAGCTAGACTAGGAGACATAGCCCAAGAGTTTTGGGTGAAATGCTTCATTATTTGATGTGTTATGTGTGTGTCTGTTATGTTTCTCTAACTGCTTCATTGTCTATATTATTCGAAATCTTTTCGATCTGTTGCACCAAGTAATATAGGAAAATCCTCCACATGAGTCTGTAATACCTTAATGTTATTCTAAGATCTCATTTTCAAATCATCAACCTTGCTGTAATAATTGTTGCACTCATTTAGACTGATCCATGAGTGTTGAACATGTTATCTTACCTTGTATTTGGTGGCTATTGCATCCAAGTGGACTGCTCCACCGGAAGTTGTCTATGTCCTTTTGTGTTGTGTGTTCCTAGCCAAGTTGGGACTAATCCCTTTCAACCTCAAACTCACCTTCACCCTTATCTCACCCCTTATGTGTTAGAACCTCTCACACACCTTAACTCACTGCAACAATCATGCTCTGGCTACTAATAGAGTTATCTTACTTTCCTCTGTGTGACATCATGGTCAAGGCATTACCTTATGACCCACTGCTGGGACTCCCACACCAAACGATCTGAGGTCTAATTGGGGCTTCTTACCGGGGAGATCCGCTTGACATGTTGGTGGGTCTAGCACCGTCAATATTTCTGGTGCTAAAATGAGGGCTTGATGACAAGATATGTCCTCTCATCCGGTTTTGAACCTTTGCACATATTTCATGGAGTCTTGCACTCTTCTTCCCTCACAGTGTTTTTTGAATCGTGAAGATGTCTCCATCATGATGAAGCTTTTCAATATCTTGTCCACTCACATGTATGATGTTGAAGGCGAAGTGGCCTCGCCTGAGACCTTACAAAACTTTCTTTCCATGCTTCATGAGGAAGATAAGTTTTCTAATGAACAGGCCGGCTTAATACTTGCATACACACTTCACAAATCTTCATTTTAGCAGGTGCTCAGCCTACTTGCTGAGTCCGTGCACTCATTTGAGAACTTATGTGATCCTATTGAAGACATGATCTATCATTTTGATCCAGACCATCTTGACTGAAAACTGTTACGGTAACGGAGGGCTCTGCATGAATCATTTATTAATTTTTGGTAGCACTTCCGTGACTTGCAGTTTCAAGCTTTGAGGAGCCAGATGAATTTTTCTTATCTTTGGGACCAGTTCAAGTATTCCCTTAAGAAATCTATGTGTCCCAAGGGAAAGCTTGAAATCAGGCCTCACTCAACATTGTTCATTGATGGAGCTATGCAATCTCATGTGGATGTGGATACCGCCTCGACCGACTGTCTACCTTCCTCTCATTCAACAACCCCATCACTGCATAGTGATGTTGAAGAACATACTCATAGACCTGTTCATCCTTCACACTCTCCCATCATCACCTCACTCAATTTTCATGCAGATCTGATTGTGAGTCCTTCGAGTTCTCATATGCATGCTTGTCTATGACCTCCGTCTTCACACTCAGGTGTTTCTCCGAATGATGTTGTCTTGTGTTCATCCATTCTATACTCTTCACTTGTCATGAACAAGGAGAAACCCATTGATGGAGTTGGTGTTGCACAACCAACATGCGCTTTCATTCATGAAGATTATGAGTGAGAGCTTGAACATCAACACTCGGCGAAGGATGACTCCCTTTCGTCCAAGCCCCCTCCATTCTTTCCTAGCCTCTTTGGTGAACCTTCCATCCATGATTTTGGATGTGCGTCTTCATCCATAGATGCACCCATTGTTGATCACTTGCAGGGCTCATTGGATGTTAGTCTATCATTCAATAATGGAGATAAGTTACTCATTGAAGATCCACTTGCTCCTTCATCTCTCCTTTCTGAAGACACAGAGGATGATTTTGTTCACTTTTCATCTACCCCTCTATTTGATTCATCTAATCATCAGGATGTTGAAGAATTCATTGACTTTTCTAATCGTGGCAATCATGATCCATTTACTTCCATTTTTTATCACAATCATGACTCTACCGCAATTGATCTTTCCAAGCCACCTGTTAATGTTGATCTATGTGATGATGAGGTTGAAACACCCACGACTATCGAGGCTCTTCAGTTCAATTTGATGGTTATGTTAGGCCCTCGCTCTCTTGGGGTTAGTCTCACTTCTGATCATGGAACTATTCAATCACCCAAGGTTCCTCATCACTCATCTGTATGGAATATCCACCTCACTCAGACATCACACATCCTCCACTCGAACTACACGATCCCATTGCTCATGCATTGGAGGAGTCTTACATTGCAAGCACTCATGTGCAACACAAGTTATCTTTGTTTCTTTCGTTTGCTTGCATGTTATAGTCAAGAGTATGCTTGTGCTTCAAAGTTGGATGTAGTGTCACAATGCTCCATGGTAATTACACGGATTGGTCATCATTCACATGCACTCACTTATGTCCTGTGGGCATTGTCAAACATGACATGTGGTTGTCTTCATTGTTATATCTTTCTTGCTTGTTGGTTCGCACAACTGGGTTACTCACAGACCAAGCCTTCACCAACATGGGTCTACCAATGCATGGGTGGCTACATTGGAAGTATCACTTCATGTGATCAAGCCCATGCACTGTGAGTGTAGGAGTAGCAGGTGTTTTCTTTCAGTTGTTTGCATGCATGATTGTTTTCCTAGACATGATTTTTTTTTCGGTTTTTTTTCTTGCAGGTTTTCTTATTCACTTTTCTTTCACTTTTGCTTTTGTGTTTCCTTCACTTTGATGTTTGTTACTTTGTTTGTTTTGTTTGTAGGTTAGTTTTGCATGAAGCCATGTATGACTCTTAAAGCAAGCTGGGTAAAGTACAAGAGGGCTTGTACAACTATCACTACTTGGTTACCTGTCATTTTGCCTCTATAGGATGAGCTTGTTACTCTTAGTCCATGATATGTTGAAGGAAAATACACATTGTTTGAAGTGAATGTTGGTAATAACACAATTCTTGCGTGGTAACTAGTGTCACCTTCTCTAGTTGGTTGTTTTTTTGTTAACCCTTGTCAGCTCAGTCAAGTAGAGTAAGGTGAGGGGGAAACCTTAATAGGCATGTCAGAGATACAATAAACTACTTCTCTATTGGAACAACCTCTTCTACTCTCAATAAGTCGAGATCCCTCTCTTGCATCTAAAATGAATAAGAGCTATGAATATTTAAAAAAACAAAGAATGAAAAACAAAAAAAACAAAAAGTCAAAAAATTCAAAATGAAAAATGAATAAGGTGAAAGAAGAGAAAGGCTTCCTGTGCAGGCAGATGATGCAAGTAAGTTTATTGGGATACTGACTAGGATCGCTGGCAGTGGAGCCATGCTTACGTTCCTACGTGACTCTGCTAGGGTACTGTCCAGGCCTCCTGGAAGTGGAGCAACACTAGAGATGAACCTAAGACTTTGAAGACTATACTACTTGTGCACTTATACACCCCTCGACCCCAATTGAAACAACTGTGTTGGCTTGGCTTGGATGTGTGTCGATCGACCAAGAGTCTGGAAGATGATATATCTTACAATCAATATAGTGTAAAGCCAAGATGAGTTGAGAGCTGAACAATACTTCCGGAGGTGTTAGACTTACTTTTCACGAACAAGGTCCTTTTAGAGAGCTAGAGTACTACTAGTATGTTGCCAAGTGTTGTGGTGGCTACAACCACCAACCAAATTTTTCCTTAGACTGTTTTGTAGCCTTTCTGCCAACCTTTCACAAAACATTTTCTTGCTTCATCAAGTACTCAAGCTTCAGTATTTTCCTCGCACCAAGGCAACCTATTGATCATAGTTGATCCATTCCCCTCAATGGCTATTCACCCAAACTTGGTCTAGCTGCAAGTTGAGTAGCTTCCCCTTGAAAATTGCACATCTTTGGAGGGTAGCTAGCCTTCCATCTAGAAATTTCACAATCCTCTCTGGTAGTCTGCTGGGCTCCAGGATTGTGCAATCCTACCAGTCAACATTCCCAACAGGATTTGCGCAAATTTCCCCAGTAGGGATACTTAGCCAAGGACTTGCACAAATCTATGTAGCATTCAGCTGCTCTACCCAGAAATTGTGCAATCCTGCTGAGCAATCAGCCCAACTTCGAGCCAGGAATCCGCACTTTTCCTAAGGAGTTGAGCAATTGCATGCATGAACAGTCTGGTTAACCAGTTCAACTTACGACCGAGGAGACTTGACTTGCATCCATGCATGACTAGATCTTCCTAGAATAATAAGAGGCCACATCCAAAAGGAAACCCATGATTCAGGAAGGTATTTTTAGCAGTCAGGGGTTATATGCAAAGTTGTTTTAGAAGTTTCCCTCCAAGTGTCTCTTTTTCCTAGATTTGTGGCATGCACGTCATGAGACCAAACTTATTTATTAAACTCATTAGAGCTCATTCATTCACATCGATCTTGGAGATTTAACATCCTATAGTACATCTCAGACTCTTCAATACACCTCACTTAGTTATTCATGGGTAAGTATCCTCAACTTGTCTTTTTCATCATTTCTATTGCTTTTTGTGTATTCGATTGTGTGAGTGTTGTTTTCTTGATTTTTTTGAACACTTGTTGTCATTTACATGTATACTAGCTTTTCTTATCTATGTTTCAATTTTTGTTACTATCTCACTACTGTCACATGCATGAAACTGTTTTGCAGGGACATTTGCCCAACCAGTGAACTTCCTCACCCCCATGCATGTTGATATGTTTACTGAATCTTTAATTCATGTTTTGCCTACATAGTTAATCACTTTTACTATCACTTAGCGTCACTATGCATTTCTTGTCTTAGTTGCTTTGAGTTTCCTGTCTGCGAGTCGGGCCAACCTTGGCCTAGGCTTTGCCTTCACCAAGGCTGCATTGCCGAATTTGGGGAAGGATGGCTCACCTTCCTCTCTAGAAATGTGCATTCTTGCCCAAGACTAGCCTCTGAGACTATTTTGTGCATTTATGGAGGATAGTGGTTGCTTAGACTAATAAATTGTGTAAATATGTCCCTGCGTCAGTAGTCCTTTCCAACTAAAATTACGCATTGCGTAATCCCAACAGCCAACTACTTGAATGGATTACACATTTCGCATATCCAACAGCTAGTCCTACCTCCCAGATAGCCCAAACTGCATTTTTCACAGTTCTCACAGCCAATCACCCAACCTCTAAGTAAAATTTGTGCAATCTTGCTCATCAGTTTCCCAGGTATGTGTTGTGTCCTTCCCCAGATTTTCTTATTTCCAATAACATATTTCTTACATATTTCTTGCCATGCATTCTTCTTGTCTCCAGATCTTTTAGGTTTTCATATTTCTCAATGGCTTCCAAGACAACAAGGTCATAGGAGACTAATGGAGTTGAAGTTGGAGCAGCAATTGAGCAGGTGTCCTCTAGTCTACCAATCTATGAAGATACGAAGTTGTATCTAGACAAGGACATCAAACTGAAGTGGCACGAGGTTAATGAATCATTTGTGGGGACTTTTGGGGAAGACCTCGCACACTGTCAAGTGTATGTCAGCATTCACAAGTTTGGCTTGTACTGGATTTCATGTAGATACACCCCGTTCCTATGTGCCGACATGATTCACTGGATCAACTCTCACACCGACCCCGAGACGTTGACCTTAAGTAGTGTCAGTGGGATGAATTTTGAAAACTTCTAGGTACAAGATTATGATGAGAAGTATCATATGTTAGAGCCCATGACTGTCATGAGTCCTCCATTTAGCTTGCCCAAAAACAAAAGGAAACTTGAGAGACATTCTGAAGGATTGGGTAAATGAGTTAACTCGTTTCAGGATGACACCCAACTAGATCTATAAGACAAATATATTGAGGAATGTATACCAATACTTGGTCATATTTGCATGTCGACTGAGTGATCAAGCAAGCACGGAAACCTTTCCTCAGAGTTGGGTGATCACATTGGACCAACTAGCTAGAGAAGGAAGACCATGCAATTGGTCCGACATACTGGCTCATCAGGTAAAGGAACAAGACATGAAGGCTTAACATGTAGAGATTTACATGTTTGCCTACATCCTAGATGCAGTCTGTACCCCACATGAGTTCCTAGGCTTAGAGTAGGCATGGTCACCAACAGAGACCATTGTGAACACATATGTTAAGTTGTTGTCAGAATGCAGCTTGAATGGAGTAATCATACAGCTGTCCAACCATTTTTTCAACCCATTATATAGGATGATATTTGAACAAGATCCACCCTACATGTCAAAGGAAGCAATGGAGACGTTGTTAGGCATTGCAGATTGGTATGCCTCACCATTTGACAGTTTTGTCCAAATGTTCAGTGCAGAGAAGTCTCTGCATGTTCTGCAAAAGTTTTCCTTCAACATACTTGTCATGTAGGAAGTACCGTATCACATCTCAGCAGGATTGATAGCTATACTACAGTTGAAGAAGAAGGAACCTTCGACCACTGTTCAATTGTGGATTGGGTTATATGAGATCCAGAGTACCAAGCAAGTGGATGTCAAAGCAGAATAGATGAAGAAGTTCTTGTTCCACCTCTGAAGCTTCAACCCGTATGACCCACATTACATTGTGAAGGATCATTGCATGAGAGCTTAGTTGAACTCGATCCATGTAGTATTTAATTGGGCTGAGGAAGTGTCATGGAGGTATTTCTACAATTACTCCAAACCAAATGAACAGGTCAGCTTTGCCGTAGAGTGGTTAGCAAAGCAACATGAAGGAGCATCATGGAGAGCACAAGTCGTAGTAGCAGTAGCAGAGGAAGCAGAGACAAGCATACCTGTACATGACAAAGGGAACAGGAAGATTGTCAGATGCATGGAGGAGGAGAAATCTTGCAAGTTTTGAATAGATCCACTTATATAACAAGAAGCTATGGCTATTTAGGAAAAGAGGAACCAACACAACAAGCGCATCACGCGAAGGTAGAGGGATAAGAAGAGAATGGAAGAAGCAGAGAAGGAGTTGCATGAGCTGAGGGAGAAACTCCAGAAAGAACAAGAGTTATGCCATCACGAGAAGGAAGTACAACAGAAATAGATAGAGTAGGGGGTGCATCATGTGTAGACAGATGAAGTAGTGTCCATACAAGTGCTTGACTCATCTAAATAGCTGGCATCAGGCGAATAGTGTGAACCATCTTAGGGGTTAGAATTTGCTCATGAGATAGAACAGGCGCTTGAACAATTGGATTTGGATATGGAGCAGCAGGAGTTAGAACAGGACACTGACCTCATGCCTGACTACAAAGAGGTCAACTCACCCACTTCAATGCATCCTGATGATGAGCAAGTCTCAAATGAACAAGGAGGCATTGAGGTCCTTGGTGGTTAGCTAGATGTAGAGATGCACAACATCTCCTTTGACAAATCTCATCACAGATTTTTGTAGTCTCAGAGAGTACCTACTCTAGAGGATGAAACATCTCTTATGCAAGTTGAAGAAGAAGTAATCATGACTGATGTGCACAAGCATCCGGCTTCTTTGGCTAATGCAACTAGAGTATACGTCGAAGCCACTAGCTCAAGCGTTCATTTACTTATAGCTGAGAATACTTGAATGGTGAAGGAACTATAGGTGGCCAAGTAAGGAGGAGACTAGGTGAAAATGTCCACCCACGCTGAACGGAAGATGGAAATACTAGATGAAGTATTGTCCTTTGATACAGTTATGTGAGCATTGTACACCAAGTTGTGTACCGTGAACCAAGCAGTCGTTCATCTCCATGGATGGCATCAACGATGCGTGAGAAGAGCATGCATTTTAAATAACATACATGCTTCTATTGATAACATGAAATCATGGGTGATGAAGTATAAGGGAGCCCCTTTACACTCACTAAAGGTGATGAGGTCCAATGCAATCGAGTTGTAAACACGTATCCGGAGTCAGATCCAGAACTATGAACACCTACCAGAAGTCATCACTAGCATATAGGATTCCCATGCATGAGTATTCAAGAGCATGGATGTTATAATGCACGCTTATGCAATCCCTTCACTTTTGACTCTCACCTAGGTGAAGACGAAGAAGCAAGTCTGACAAGAGCTTAAATCATACTTCAATGAGTTGATGCGCATCACCACCAACCCAGACTTGCCAATCAGTGCAGACATCATGCACAGGTACGTTGTTGGTCCTACCACATTGAAGACAATGATGTGCATGCTCTTAGACGAGTTGGATAGAGTAGCCTGAGTAGTGTACCCCGATGCTATGGAGGCAAGATTCAGGTTTTAGACAGATGTCATGGTGGAACACACGGACAGTATCAAGGACTACCAATGTTATCATCAATATATTACTATTGGTTAGAACTAGTATTTCGAGCAACTGGACTTCTATAGTTGTTTACGTTAGAATGATGTCTTGTTTGGCTTGTCCAAGACATTGTTCACATGGGTACATGTGCATTGTAATGTTGAGTCATGTCAAGTGTAAGTCAAGTCTCAATCGTGGATGTAACAGTCATAGAGTTGGTGAAGAGTGGTGAGGGTAGTTGAATGGTAAGAAAGGGGAATGTCAAGGGTCACCCCACCCTTTGCTATAAATAGTCCCTCGTAACTCATTGTATAGGCTTTTGGTCAGCCAAGCTTCTATTAAAACTATCTTGAAGAATGCTTGGACAGTATTGTAACGCAACTTGGCTTCTCCACTACACAAAGCTAGTACATCTCTTTGGAGGATTAGAAGGACATGGCTCTAAAGTTTCACTGATGGGGCTAGTAGGCTTAGGTAGATGGATTGTATGATTGGAACTTACACTTTTTATGTAATAAGAGCGAGCACATTTTCTTGCATAGGTTGTTATTGTAGTTGGACTGCTCTAGTTTCCATAATGATATATGTTGTTTAACTTATGTATTTGTGTATGAACTAATTCATATTCAATTATGTGAATCTTGTTGCAAATGTGTTGTATATGCTATTAATGTTGTCTCGTCTATGTTGACTTCTCTGACGGACACCAGACGGACCTTTCAATTGAACCTTTTTGTAACAACCATTGCACTCGTTCACGCTGACCCTTGATAGTTGTAGGTGTTATCTTACCTTATATGTTGTGACTACCACATCCAAGTGGACTACTCTACCAGAAGATGTGTATGGCCTTTTGTGTTGTGTGTTCCTAGCTGACTTGGGACTGATTCCTTTCAACTTGGAACTCACCTTCACCCTTATCTTCCCCCTTATGTTTTAGAACCTCTCATACACCTTCCTTGACTCACTACAACAGTCACACCTTTGCTACTGATAGAGTTATCTTACTTGCCTCTATGCGACATCGCGGTCAAGGCATTACCTTACGACCCACTGCTGGAACTGCTACACCAAACGGCCTGAGGTCTAATTTGGACTTCTTACTAGGGAGATCCCCTTGACATGTTGGTGGGTCTAGCACCGTCAACATGTCCATATATGACTAAGAGAATTTTCATGTTCCACATACAACTCGTGGACTTCAACACATTACATTTTGTTCTTTTCCTTAGAAATACATCATTACTTTCCACATGATTACTTTTCACATTCCACAAATTATTCTTGGACTAAAACACATTACATTTTTTTATTTTCCTTATAAATAGATCATTTGCATTCCATAAGATGATGTGGAAAGATGCATGGACACATATGACACAATGATGATAATTGTACAAGTCGCATCCTATAAAATAATGTCATGGAATTTATGATGAGGTGGAAATGCCAATTTTTTCTCCTTGCTACTATGTCTTCAATCTTGATGGAAGATTTGATTAGTACTTGATATTCATGGAAGATATGCTTTATTATTCATCTTCACCATACAAAGGGTCTTGAGTTAGTATTGGAATCATTTGACTCATCATGCAATGTATTCTATATATCTCTATCTAGGATTTTCCTCATGTTTTCATGATGATTCTCCTACGTGCTTCTTATTTTCAAGTAACTATTTGTAATTTATCCTTACTAGTTTGCTTGAAAATTACCTTGTCATGCTAGGAAGGTACTCCTACCAATGAAAAACATCCATGACAAAGAAAAATAACTCTTAAAATCATATATTTTATCCCAACCTAGCTCAGGGAATGAACTTATTATAATAGGCCCATGGAAGGTTTGAAGGAGGAGGCTTCATTGGGAGGGTGTAGTTAAACTCAACAGTGGCTTAGGAAGGCTCCACTACTCATTCTTACTATGCTAGAAGCTATGGGGAGAAGCTCTCTTTGGTCTCACATAGTGGGGAAGCTACAGGGACAAAGTGGTGAGCTTGTTACTTAAGATCGGGACATGCCCATAGAACGAAAGAGAGGAAGACTAAGAAAGCATTGATTGATTGGTCAAGGGTTGAGAAGAGGCCTCACTGAGCCTTATTAATGTGAAATTTTTGGACAAATGGAGGCTTGATAAGTGTTCAACAATGAGGTGATCAGGAAGGAACAAGGGTGATGGCTTAACGCTTTAGACTACACTATGAGCTAAAAGAAAAAGGAGGCCTTAAGGAAGCTGCGATTTGACTAGTCAAACACTCATTGTCTCTTTATATTG
Organism: Pinus taeda; assembly: GCA_000404065.3. NCBI lineage: Eukaryota > Viridiplantae > Streptophyta > Pinopsida > Pinales > Pinaceae > Pinus > Pinus taeda. Next base: position 112,983 of record APFE030604811.1, read on the forward strand.
TTCCATTCACTAAGGGATACTTGTCAAGGATGAGGATTGAGTGAAGAGTGCATTGGGAAGATGCAAGAGGACTCAATAATGCTTCATTGTGAACCATGTGGTCAACTAGGAAAGCCTAAGTCACAAGGAGGGCATAGGGTATAGAGTGAAGGTTGAAGGAGGGTCCATTTTCACTATTGATGTGGCATGTGCTTAGATGAGGGCCTGATGAGGGTGCAGGGGGCATCGTGAAGAGGGAAGGAAGGCTTTATTGTTGATTGATGATGCACCATGCAATTTTAAAGAGATAGAGGATCCATGTTTTTCAAAAGTGTTACTTTTTGTTTCAAAGTTCTCTTGTTAAGGGAGAGAAGGTCCTTACTCTTCCAAAGTGAACTTAAATGATCCTTGTTCTTGTGAAGTGCACTCAAATATTCCTTGTTCTTCTGAAGTTCACTTTTTCACTTTGTGTTTGAAGTGTGCTCAATGTGAGTTTGGATTGCACTCACCATGAGTATGAATTCTGCCTAGGCTTGGTAGGGCACAATTCTCTCAAACAATGGTTTCTTATTTATCTGGATGTGATTTTCACTAAGGGAGGAAACAGAAGGCTAGGTAACTTGTCTTGGGAAGCACTAATGCACCTGGGAGGGAGGAGACATTAGAAAATATTTAGTGCACAAGTATGGGAGGAAAATACACATAAATGAGGCTCATGAATAGGTTAATGTCATCACCTGGTTAGAGGGATAATATTTTCACAACTTACATTGAGCAGGGGGATAGGGGAGAGCTCCATAATGGTCACGTCTATGACTGGTATAGTAAGAGAGGGAAATGCATCTAAACATGACTAAAACTTAGATCACACACATGAAAACCATAAATACAATGACGAAGGATACATGGGAATTGTGGATAGTAATCACACATCGAATTCAATATAAAAGTGACACTTATTTCTAAATGTGATAGTTGAAATAACACATTACGAGACCTAGATACAAACTACGACAAAAGTGTCCATTGAAACCAAAAGTTGCACTAAGTTGTAGGAACGTGTCTAGAACATATTCTAATCATATGTAAGACTATCTAATGTAGATGAATGCACTAGAAGTAACTTTTATAATAAAAAAAGGTGAAACACATGCAGGAGTGAAAAAAACAAAAGCGACACCTACAAAATGAGGAAACCATGAAGAAAACACTTGCTAATTTGATTGAACTTGAAGGTGACACATGATAAAGTGAAGATAACATTAAAATTATAGTTATAAAATTGAAAGCGAGTATAAGAGACAACTAGAAATGTAAAAGTGACAGTGTGCAAAAGTAATAGTTAATAAAAATCATCTAAATAGAAGTGCAACTCGAATAAAAGTGAGGGAAACTATCGAAGAAAGTGTGTGCTGACTGTTGACATATGTTTAACGTCATACATGCAATGTCTATATGTATTGAGTTATGCCCATTCAATATTGCATAAATAAAGTGTGTTTATGAATTCATTACGTACTGAGCATTTGTGACCAAGTGAATTTTATAGTTAAAACTTTGGGAATAAGGCTTGAATGCTTTACAATACATCAATCAAATTTGTGGTAACCATAGAGTAACAAATATTACGATCCTCAGTAGGCTCCAAAATTTAAGTCTGAGAAAAAATTTGGAGGGTATTGATTACAACATCAAAACTTGGTGACACATGCATATAACTCAAACTTCTCTACTCAGGTTTTAGTTTTAAGTGCAAGATCTCAGTGTATTAGGAAGTATCTATTCACCATGTGGGTCACCTTCAATTTCCCACTTATCCTATTTGATGATATACTCTTCTATTCCTTGCTTAGCGTGAAAAATATCAACATAGACTAGTCATACCTTAACTGTTTCGATAGGGGACAATGATAATAAGTATACTAATATTTTAAGCACATTTCTTGGTGTTGGTCCACTACCAATGAACTTGAGTAATACCCTGCTGGAGTCACCTCAATGAACCATAAGCATTCCTTTGCTACCATTAGGCCTAGACAGTACCATCTTGAAGTTACTTCCCTAACCTCTCTGTGAATGAAGATTTTCTCTTCACCTTTTTATTTTGTTACTAATAGGATTTCCGAAGGAACTTATTTTTTTTGACATTGGAAGAGGGACATCAACTTATTCCGAAAAGGAGAGTTTGGTTCCTTGTTTAAGGGATTTGAATGATAACTGAAGTTATACACTTGTTTAAAAATTCCCCCCCCCCTTTCCTTCTAGTCTATTGAGTTGAAACATAAGAACACCATTCCATACCTATCTTAGTTGGGAGTGAAGACCATAATAAATATATGAGCTTTGCAGTTCAACCAATATTTTTTTTTTTTTTTTTTTGTCTAGAACGAATCGTATATTCCATTCAAACCCCATTGAATTTAAAGATTTGTAAGCCCAAGATAGAGAAGAGGATAACATATAAGATAATCATTGCTTGTCATCATCATTTCCATTTTCAAGCCTAGCCACATTGTATTTTGAGCCAAACAAGAGAATATTTCATGTAAATTATTATTAAACAAACACAAAGAAAAACACCCGACAACACTAGGAATTAAGGAAAAAATAAAACTAACATGTAAAGAAGGATGCATAAGAAAAAATAAGACAACAAAACAAAAATAGAGACTAGATGGAGAGCCAATGCAGGAAATAGGTATAGGGAAACTAGAATGCAACTAGACCTACTCCTACCATAACTAGCTAGAAGTCTAGGGATAAGTGTAATGGTATTTCTAATGAAGCCACCGTAATTGGTCCTCAATTGCAAAGAAATCTATAACAGCAATTAAAACCAATATATAATAATGTGCAACAAAAAAGATAAAAGCTTGAAAATCTCGCACAAAAAATTGAAGGTATTTCCTATAGGTAGAAGTATGTTTCATAACACTTGAATTTACTCAACCTACAACCTTACCTTTTTGTTGAAAAAAATCATACAAACCTCTACAACCCCTTGTGAAAGAACTTGCATTTATGTTTTTCTTCTTATCAAAGATAATGACATATAGAAATCGGTTATTAGAAAAAAGGTTTGTTAGGTAATATGCTTCTAACTAATCATAGATTGGATCATGAAATCCATAATAGCCCTCTTTAAAGTCCTAAAATCCATGGAAGGATGAAATTCCAATTAGTATCACAGAATGGGGATGAGAATCTTGTAAGGGAAAATAAATCTAATCATATTCAAGAAACTTGCCAAGATAGTGAGGACCTGACATAACCATAAACAAAGGATGAAGTTACTTAGTTGCTTAACAAGTATCTGAATATTGAGATGACAAATCATAAGGGTCAATTGATGTGAAAAAAAAATTCATGAGTTACACAGGTGTGAAAATGACAAATTGAATGACAATTACTAGGACAAACATTACGATCAGAAGGGTGGATTAAGATACAACATTCCCAATTAGTAGATAAAAAAGATAGATCAATTTTAATATATTTACAAGTGTGTTGAATACTAAAATCATCTTCCTTTCATACTGAATGTGATTAATCATTTCCTTGCACCACGATACAAATTGAACTAGCCTCACAATCATCAAAATGATTTAAAATGAATACCAATATAGAAAACACATGAGACGAGTGAAGATGTAATAAGTGAAAGAGAGGAATTTGATCCACAATATAACTCAAGCATTCATTAATACTCAAGAGGGGATATGGTGTCAAAATGAAAATGATTAGCACCATAATATTCACAACGAATATTAAGAGTTGATTACCTTCAAAATTATTTGATAGGCATGAATCCTTTTGCCATAGATAATATTTGGAATGATCATTTGCATAGAATTATGAATCCATGAAAGGTATACTTTCCAAAATTGGGTTTGATACAAGAGATTTGCAAAAAGACAAACTTGTTGAAATAGAGCCTTTAATCCAATCACAAAGTGAATCATGAAAGTTAGAAAAATTATATCCGCAATACCAAAACATATTTCAATAAGGAATTCACATTCGGTGAAACCATGGAATTGAAATAATGTCGTGACAAAAGTAGATTTGATTTAGTTTTAGGATTCTACCAAAGTCGCAACAACCTGAGATAAATATCAGCGAAACCTGAAGTGCCTCGACTTCCTGACAAGTCCTAGAATTCTCAAAGATTGTAGAATTACATTTTGAATATTGAATCAAATCATGCATGGTGTGTGGACATTTACTATTAGAAATTTGAATAAGATCATTAATATATGGATGAAAGTTGTCTATGTCACAGACTTCATCATATTTGTCAATTTCAAGAAATAAATTACTCAAGTCAAAAGATTCTTGTAATTGCACAACTCAGGATGGATAGACTTGACTAATATCATGAGTAACCTAAACTGCAGAATTTTCATTATGGAAGACTGAAAATGAAAAGGGATGGAATGGATACTTGATAAGTTTCTTAACTTCGTATTCATCATTTCTGACCTCATTACCTTGTTGCAATTCAAAATTATTCCCATTAGATCATGTACTTGGAAATAATTCCATATTACAAACAATAGGACACAAGGGAGAATGAGTTGAAGAGGAATTTTCTATAAGTAGATATTGTTTTACTGAACCAGATTCTAGATCTAAATCTTTCAAATTAAATCCTTCTTGAGAAATTGAAATATACATTGATTTACATAGGATTACCTCATTATAAAAATCAATGGGGTCATCATCATTAGAACGATGGTTTCCAAACACTTCATATCGATTAGGAAAAATGATTTTTTTTAGTTCACTACAAAGATTACTAGATTCTATATCACCGAAGAATGGAGGAACATAATCTTGACATAGAGGACTCTTGAAAATAAGAGGAAATAGCCAAATATCCTACACCTTTCTGTTCCTTTACTTGTGAAATGTTACTTCCTTACATCTGATCACTTCTTGGATCTGGAATAGGATGATAAAGTCAATCAAGGGCAAACTAATCATGAGAAAGAGATGATAGAGGATGAGAGGGATTAAAATTAGATTCAATACTGGAGTTATGACTGATAATATCATCTTTAAAGATCATGGCATTGGCCTTTACCTTAAGTTCCCTAAACCATTCCAAATTATATTGAGTCAAAATAAGATCATGGGAAGTGGATGACGGTTGAGAAGATGGATAATGAATTTGATTCTCATATTTCCCAACCTGATCAATAATACATATAGGCACCCAAATTGGTACTAGAAAAGGAGAAGCACAAGGAACAAAAGGAATAGTAGGTCCCTCCTCTGAAATTAGAAGTGTCTCATGATTTTCAAAATTTGGGAGAGCATAATCATCAAGGGTTTAGATGCATCATGCAAGGAGATTGAACCAAAATTTCAAATTTCCTTTTAAGGAATTCCCAATCCATATCTTCTCCAAGAAACTCATCACATAAATGAAGGAATTGATTAGAAAAATATTTTATTGATTCATTAGGGTATATTATTATCTAATTAATCCTTTTAAGAAAATCTTGGTAATCATACCTATCAAAATATTGGTCAAGCTCCTTAAGAAATTGATCGAATGAATGGATGGAAACAGATTGTATGGTGTGACTCCATTGATTTACATTAACTTCAAGGGTGAGGGTGAATAATACGTAGACAACTTATTCCTCATTGTTTTCATGATATTTACAAAAGCAACAAAAATGAGATATGTGTTTATCTATGAGTGTACTTCCCTCACCATCAAACTTGAATTGAGAAAAGTCATAAATTTGTTTCTTGGAGATAAACATTTTACAAGGGGATAGGTTAGAAAAATACTACGGGGTTATGATTTGGAATAGATAATTTAAAAATAATATATCTTAAACACACTCAATGGGCACATCTTGTCATTTGACCCTCCTTCTAGCACCAGAATATTGATGGTTTTAGATGCCACCAACATACAAGGGTCTCCCAGATGTGAATGCCCATCTAGTCCTGACACTGTTTAGAGAAGGATCCCCATCTTGAGTATCAGATCGAGCACCAGAATTATAAGGTTCACCTTGGTTTCAATCAATAACATAAGATATTATCCACATAACCATTGAATAAGAAAGTAATTTGACATTGTGATGCACCAATTGCAATGTGTAAAAGGAGGCTTTCAAGAAGGAATAAAAGAGTGAGTCCCTTGAAGGAAAGTAATAGTACTATCCTAGATAACACACACAAGAGCAAAAAAAAAAAATCATTGATTAACCTACAAATTATTTCACAAGATAACATTGGTTCATGAAAATAAATACAACACACATTGAACAAGATCAACACCAAACCCATCAAAATATTTCAATTTCTTTGGTACATAAGAATTCCAACATGTACCACAAACACCCAAAGAAAACTTTCAAAACATTCATACGCATGAATTAAAGTGTGTTCGCTCAATGAGCTTCAATATTAGCCTAAAGATCCAACTACATAGTTACAACAGTGAGGCAGTAGTTCCATACTATAACATTAAGTCACTTATTTCTTCTCCAAAGAATTAGAGAATCCAACACTAGGTCTCCAAAGCTTAAGCTCACAAAATAATTTTACTTGAGTTTTGAGGTTTCCTTTATAACAAGAGGAATGACCTTTCATCTCCCCTTGAATCTTGAATTACCCTAATGGCTCTTGGATTTCTAATATGTCCTTTTGAGTTCTAAACAACTCTTGAACTTCTAAATTACTTTTGGAATTCTCTAATTGGCCTTTGGAATTATCCTAAAGACACTTTTTTCCATATGTGACTAACCGACTTCTCATATTCCACATATGACTTTTGGACTTCAACACCTTACATTTGGTTCTTTTCCTTAGATATACATCATTACTTTCCACATGATGTTGTGGAAAGACAAATGGACACATATGATATAGTTATGACATTGTACAATTCACAACTTGGAAAATGATGTCATGCACTGAGAAAGGGAGCCTTCACAAGTGTTGAACATATAGGGGGAGAGGAAGGAACAAGGGTGAAGGCTTAAGGCTTGGGACTACGCTATGCACTAAAAGGATGAGGCCTTAAGGAAATCATAGTTTGAATGGTTAAAGGCTTACTGTCTCTTTAAACTATGGCATGTGCTAAAGGAGACATGTCAAGGATGATGCTTGAGTGTAGAGCACATTGGGGAGAAGGAAGGGGACTCAATGATGCTTGATTGTTGTGCACCATCTGCTCAACTAGGAAATTCTAAATCACAAGGAGGGTGCAAGGCACAGTGTAAAGGCTAAAGGAGGGTCCATGATCATTGTTGAGGTACCATGCACTTCGTGAAGGTGTAGGGCACATCACAAAGAGGGAAGAAAGGCTTGACTATTGATTGATGTTGCACCATGCACTTTTAAAGAGACAAAGGTTCCATGTTTTTCCAAAAGTGCACCTTGTTGTTTCAAAGTACACCTTATTTTTCTAAAGTGTTCTTTTGAAGGGAGATAAGGTCCTTGTTATTTCTAAATGCACTCAAATGGTAATTGTTCTTTTGAGGTGCACTTTTTTACTATGTTTGAAGTGTGATCCCTATGGCTTTGAATTGCACTCACTTTGAGTTTGAAGTGTACTTAGGCTTGGGAGTGAGGAATTCTCTCCAACAGTGGCTTATTTTCCATTTGGAGCATGCTTTTCACTTGGGGAGGTAGCAAAAGGAATGGTCACTTATCCTAGGAAGCACCAATGCACTATGGGAGGGAGGAGACCTCATAAAATACTTAATGCACAAGTATAGGGGAAAATATATGTTAATGAGACTAATTAATATGTTAATCATATCACCTAGTTAGAGGGTTAATATTTTCACAACTTACAATGAGCAAGAGGACCAAGGAGAGCTCCATAATGGCTATGCATGTGACCAATAGAGTAGGAGAACACATGAAAATCATCAATATAATACATAAGGATAGATAGGACTCATGGATAGAAATCACAACTCGGAAATGACAGCAAAGCAACATTTATTTTTGTCTATGATAGATGAAACAACACATTACAACAACTAGATAAAAATACAGAAGTGTAGATTCAGACCAAAAGTTGTGGTATGCCATATGAATGTATCTAGTGCATATTATAATGATATGTAATACCATATAATGCATTAGAGTGAGAAAGAAATTAATTGTGTGATACACAAAGGTGCGACACATGCAAGAGTGGAAATAACAAAAGCGACACTTGTGATAGGAGGAAAACATGAATATGACACTTGAAAAATGTTAACAAACGTGAAAGTGACACATGCCAGACCAAAGATAACATGAAAATGAAACTTAGTAAAGTGAACGTGAGAAAACATGATAGTTACAAACATAAAAGTGACACTTTTGAAAGCAACAATGTGCGAAAGTGATAGTTGAAAAAGATCATTGAAATAGAAGTGCAACTGGAATCAAAGTGAGGGAGCCTTTCAATGAAAGTGTGCACTAAATGTAGGTATAGGTTGGACCTCACACATGCACTATCTAGATGGGTTTCACAATGGTTGTTCAAGCTTGCATAAAATAAGTGTGTTTGTGGATTCATTATGGACTTGAAATGTGTAAGAAAATGAATTTAATAGTAAATAATTTGTGAATAAGACTTGAATAGTTTAGAAAAAATTAATCAACCATGTGCCATAACCGTAGAGAAATAAATCGTAATATCCTTAGTAGGCTACAAAATTCAAATGGAAGAAAAAAAATGAAGGGTGTTGGTCCCAACGTCAACATACATATTTTGATGGGGCCTCTTTATAGGGATGTTGGCGTGGTAGAGGAATTGATTTACACATTAATTATCAATTTTGTTAAAAATTCCATAGTGGATTGGGTCCAGGTACAATCGATTATGTCAAACTCTATACTTTCAAACTCCTATTATTTTCCATCAAAAAATAATGCAAATGGATACAAATCTTTGTTGACTCACTTTTAGTTGTAAATTCGTTCAATGGAACTTCGAAATGCCACATGTACACTTTCATTCCTATGTTGGAGGAGGTAACTATACTAAAAAGAAATTTTGATCTGATATCATATTGTCACATTTATAGGGAACAAAATGGCACCATTTACGCACATTCAAAAGAGGGCATGCAACAAAATAGGGTCACATGGAAGATCATGGAACAATGCGAAATTGAGCACTTTGAATAATACCACAAACCCTTCATCTAGGACTTTCTTTTGGTTGATGTAGAGGACACATGTTACATATATTTATTTATTTATTTTTATGAAAAAAGTCTTTGACAGTTTATGATCATATCTTGTGCTCTATTGATGTCATTTTTTTGCATTTTTTGTACGTGTACAAAATTCGTGTGCTATAAATAATTTTCTATTCACGAGAATAGCTCACATTTTTCTTTTTGAAACTCTACAGGCTCTAAATATTTGAAGTTTGTATTTTTTGAAAGCTTGTTACAAATCAACCTCTTTTTTGAAATGCCTCTGGGCATATACAACATGTGATTTTCATTAATTTTTTTTGTAAGCTTGGAAGTACCTTTTCATTCATTCATTTCAAATCATCAAGTAGTTTACAATAACAAAAAGTGTTATGTGGCCTCAACCTACCCAATAGGAAACCAATTCTATTGGCCACTAAACCCCATTGTATGCCATCCAAAACTTAAATAGTCTCAATTTATCTAGCATGGCCTTATAGGCCTTAATGTATAGAAACCATATACATATCATATAACTATAAACAGACATTTGAAACAACCTATATATCAAAACACAAAACAAAAAATGATATCAAACATGATATTTTAGCATCGATTCATGAGATGACTCCACTAGAGCAGGCTCTTTTTCACTTGAGCCTCAGAATTTGGATTGCGGAAGACATGGAATATGACTCTCAATTTGACCAAGGTGAGCATTTTCTTGTTGGACTTGTAATTGAATCAACTAAAGTTATTTATGAATCTCATTAATATTGAAGTTGGCATTTGAATGAATAGCTGGATATGAAATAATGGCTTTGGTGATGATGCTCTTCATTAGCCATAAGAGATGGACAGACTACTTGCACAAGGTAATATGATCGTAGGTATGCCTAGGCTTAGGAATAAAGCCACTCCAATACTCTATTGGAGGCTCAAGATCTACCTTCTAGTTTAATTCTTCCCCCAGAGATGAAATCAATTGCTTCACCTGGGTGGCAGTCCCTCTATTATAGGCCTAGACCCTTTCCTGTAGATCTAGGCATCATATTTCATGCCTCATTGCCTTGGAGGCTTGCCTCAAGTCGATCCCCTACTCTTTCCTTTTTCAGCCCGATAATTACTTCCATGACCTCCATGCCTAGAGGCACCAGCACCCGAAGAATATTTGGCCATGGTGAAATAGGACAAACCACCTTTTGTCGACGTCCTAGACCCTACCCCTACCCATGACCCAACCAACAACATAGAGGACAAAGAGAGAAGTTATTTATGAGGACCTGGAGTAATAACAAAACATGAAAGAATCATGTAATTGACATTAAGCTTAAACCTAAAAATCATACTGTAAAATAGAAGAAATTCCCTTATGCACTTCACCACACCAAGAAACGGTCGCCTACGCCAATATACAGAGGAAAGCATGTAACTCATAAGATTGAAAGAGCTCCATAGAAACTTCAAAATGGTCCCCCTCCTCTCATTTGCTCAGCTAGGATCACCAAGTCCACCGAAATGACTTGGCACAACTTCCCTTGCCCTTTCCTTCTTCGCGGTTGGCCATATTAATTTACCCCTAGAACCATTTTATCCTCATGGAGTATACAAATTACACAAGACCCAGAACATATGAAACAATCCCATATGAGATAATAAAGTGCCATAAAAGACTAAAACCTGATAATGTGAACAAAAGTCCCATTATTTCCAGTCATACAAGCTTTTGAAACCATCATTAAGCCTTTTCCTTTCCATATGTAGGGCATATATAAAATGGTGGTTTCCAACCCAAGGAATAGAATAAGGATGAAGACATACTAGGCCGAGAACACCAACCACTTGCAAAGACCAGTCTTAGATGAGGTTCCTCACCATGCTCGAGACCCCTCGAACTAGTGCACAATTGTTTGAGACCACTTAATACCGAACCATCGAATACCAGTGAGACCACTATGAAGCCAAATGAAGTTTCAAATGTATGGGTTTGTGAAATCCTTACTTCCCACCACCTCACTTATTAAATCTCTTCCAAACCTTACTGCATAAATTTGTTGATGACTATAGTTGTCCCCTCCCTTAGGGTGGAAATATAAGCGAGGGTGTGGGTGAGGCAACCCACCAACCCCTTCATAAATGTGATTAAGTATATCCACTATCCCTTAATGGATCTTGCACTTCCTCGCACCTGAATTGGGGGTTCGAATTAGGAATTGAGTCCTCGATCAGAATCCGATTTAGTTGCTCCAACCCCTCTTACATAGATCCAGTTTCACAGTGGTGACCAATGTTCTTACTCGGAAGTAGGAAACCCTGGTTCACTAAGAATTATGCAACTTTGTTTCCAATTCATCAGACGTTCAAGGGGATGATGTAGTCGAAGCCATGAATAATTTCACTAATTTCCTAGATTAGATATGTTTTCCTCTATCTTTTTCTAATATTTCCCCAATGGACACCTTGATTAAGCTTTCAAGTTATGTCAATGACAAGAGAAGGGTCACCTTCAAAAACAATTCTTTTGAACCCTTCTTGTCTTTCTATGAGTAAGTTGTGTTTGGCTACATTTCACTCGGCTTAACTGTTTCTTCCCTTGCCATAGTCTAAAGAATATACTCTAATAACGTGAAACTCGGGGTCTCTAAATATTCCTCCAAAATTCAAATCTCCTAGGTTTCCTTTGGAAGAACTGTCAAATTTTAGATTGAGAAAACCGTCTGGAGGGCCATGGAAACTGGAGTGAGAAAGTCGAGGGGGGACCCTCAACTTCTAGGGGGAGGGGGCAGAATTTTTGGGAAAAGGTTAAAGGCTGAAAGAATCCTCACTTCTTAGGGGTGGCCTTCTAATCACTGGGATGAATTTTCTAAGCTAAGAGAGTTTCTCGATGTTATAAAGGATGCCAACCCATACCTCCAAGTGAGAGAGATTTTAATCCTTAAAATTCCTCTTATTAATTTATTTCCATATTGCCCAAAGGAGGAAGCCAAGAGAGATGTGTCACGCCATGTTTAGGACAAGGCTAAAGAAGATTCTTGATGTCGAACAGAGTTTTGAGTCAGTAACCTTTCATGTTTCCACCATGATATTGAATCACATTCAATAACCAGGCATAACCATGAACTATAAGGCATCAACATGCACAAAAGAAGATTCCTGATGATTATGCTCTCCCAGTTTAGGACAAGGCTAAAGAAGATTCCTGATGTCAAATAGAGTTTTGAGTCAGTAACCTTTCATGTTTCCACCTATTGTGGCCACCAACAACCCCCCTCCTTATATAGTGTTATTGCTAATACTAAATAAGTGGGGACCCTTAGTCAAAAATTTAAAAAATCAATTAGTGCTTATATTTCCTTTTGGATAAATCTTACCATCATGAACTTAGGAAAATACCTTTGAAAAATCTAAAAAATCTTAAATAAAGGAAGTAAAGTCACTCCTTAAGAAATATCGCATCGTGCAAATAATGATAGGATGCCTTCTTATAAGCTAAAATTTTAAAAATGCGAGATTGCGACACGAAACTCCATCGCATCGCATGCATCAATGAGCACTCACGTTGGAAAACCACAAAATCATCGATATGCGAGATCACATATCGCATATCGCAAAAACATATAAAATACACATAAAGATATTGCGATCTTGCGATCTTGTGATGCAGCGATAATGCGATGCAGCGATATTACGATAATACGATGCTGCGATACTGCGATACAAATCACAGAATCATTCCATCGCAGATTTTCCTGGCTCAATATTAAAGAAAAAGCTTTTTCCATAAACCAAGAACAAGTCACGTGCTTTAATGATAATTAATGAGTTATAGGCTAGTTGTCAATAAAATATGGCTTTGTTTTTATCGAAGAGCCAGTTCACGTAAGGTGGCGTGTTTTTGCATATCTTTGGCATTTAAAGCTTTCCTGTCATTATTTTTATCATTACTTTCACCTCATTTGTAAACTGTAGGAACGAAGAACAAAAGGTTATACAAGACGTTATGCAGGATACCATGAGGAAGAAAGGCAGGAGTCCAATTTCCATCTGGGAAGGCACACCTAATCTGCTTGGGGAAGAGAATCATAAGAAATGAATAGTTTAAGACTCAGGTCAAGAGCTTACGGAATCATTATCTTCACAAAGTTTGAGCTTAATATCTCCCAAAAAGCGCAAAAGGCAAAAAACGCATCAAGGAAGCCTGAATCAAGAAACAAAGGCAGTTTCTGATGCATGATTAGCGCCTAGCGCTAATCGTGCATCGCTGAGAAAATTGCTCAAAAAGGAAAGCTTCCAATTGCTCAGTTACCTACAAACCCCCAAAAATTGCAAGAGGCGACGGTAGAAACAGAAAGCTAAAGAAAAGGTAGAAGCAATTTCAGGGTTAACCAAGTTAAATTGGGAGTAATACTGGGCATACATGGTAAAGTCATATAGTCAGCGGATCATTTCCAAATACATCATCAATTCTGCTGAAAAGATGGCGCCAGATCTTGCTAATTCCATTTCACAGCACAATTATAAGCTGAATTCGGTCGACTAACTCTTCTCAGACAATGCTGAATGCTTGCGATATTAAAATACATAAATAGTTAGATGTTAGATTTAATTTTATAAATAGTTTACTTTATTTTTGCGTAGAAAAAGGACAGTCATTTAAACTGCATCTTGAGCTTTTGTAATAAGTTATTTTTAGTTTTAGTTAGTAGTATTTAAAACCTTTTCATGCATTTAGAGAAGGGTCCCGAAATTTGTCAAAAACTTATCCTCAGAACATGCACTTTTGCACCCTCCGAGGAGGTTTTGATGAATGAATGGAATAGGATTTGTTAATGTTTGAATTTAATATCTACTACTAAGGTTACACTTCTGTACTCTTAGTGGATGTTAGATCAAGAAGAGTTAAATCATTGTCACTTGAAGCTCATGAGTAGGACTAGTTATAAATGGTACTTTTATCTCTTAACCATTTCTGCTTATGTGTTAAAGTGATATTCAGTTTTAGTTGTTTATATATT
>APFE030604816.1:0-11412 GCA_000404065.3 Pinus taeda
TTTATTAATATAATTAATAAATAGTTTTTGTAAGGGTGATTTATGGGAAAATCTAGGTAGATCAACTCAAAGGATCTACCCAGAGGCCAAACTAACAAGGCCTAACCCCAAGGCGTTAAAGAGATTTGACCCTGTGACCTCTTCATAGGCGAGGTACTCAGCGATAGGAACTTGACCAACAAGACTATCCTTGGCAACTAAATATAATTAATAAGTATTATTTGAATATTAAATTTATATTTTTAGTTTTAAAATATAATATATCTTTAGTTTTCTATCTATTTTTTCTTTGTAAGTTTGGGACAAGACTACATCTTCATCAATGTCCAATATATCACCCCAATTGGGGTGAGGAAATTGTGAACCACTGACTTCAATATCAAAAGGAAGTTTAACAAAAAGACTCGATCAATTTGTCTACTCCAAAAACCTTGGAATTTAATTTTTAGTTTAAAATATATATATATATATATATTTATTTAATATATAATATAGATATAAAAATGCATTTAAGTATTCAGGGTCTTTTGCAGTGCATTAGATTAGATATCATTTTTTGGGATTCAACTGTGTTAAGAAAGTCATTCATCTATGACCATTTCCATGAGATGATTTTTGAATAGAATACATTTTAGTATTGAGGGTCTTTCGCAGTGCATTATATTAGATATCATTTTTTGGGATTCAACTGCGTTAAGAAATTCATTCATCTATGACCATTTCCATGAGAAATTTCTCATGATTTTTGAATAGAATACATTTAAGTATTGAGGGTCTTTCATAGTGCATTATATTAGATATCATTTTCTGGGATTCAACTTCGTTAAGAAAGTCATTCTTCTATGACCATTTCCATGAGAGGTAGTCGTAACTGATTAATTTCTCATGATTTTTGAATAGTCCGCACTCATTTCATCAGGTGATGCTCACAGGGGTGAAGAAGTGAGATTGAAAATAGTGAAATGAATCACATAGCATCAATCATCACTTCCGAGGCTTGCACCTGGTAACCAGGATTTCCTGAGAGGTCACCCATCCCAAATCGCCTGTATCTCAAGCGCACTTAACTGTGGGGTTTTCCCCACAATCAAGCCCACTTAGCTTGCTACCCCATTTGCAAAACCTTAGCAAGTATTGTGCCCCATGAACTATTCAAGTAGAGCTCCCTTCACTCTTATGTATTTAAGTATTGAGGGTCTTACGGAGTGTATTATATTAGATATCGTTTTTTGGGATTCAACTATATTAAGAAAGTCATTCATCTATGACCATTTCCATGAGAGGTAGTCGTAACTGACTAATTTCTCATGAGTTTTGAATAGTCCACTTAGCACTCATTACATCACGTGATGCTCACAGGGGTGAAGAAGTGGGATTGAAAATAGTGAAATGAATCATATAACGTCAACCATCACTTCTGGGGCTTGCACCCGTGATGTTCACAGGGGCAAAGAAGTGGGATTGAAAATAGTGAAATGAATCACATAGCGTCAATCATCACTTCTGGGGCATGCACCCAGTAACCAAGACTTCGTGAGAGGTCACGCATCCCAGGTCGCCTTTGGCTCAAGCGCGCTTAACTGTGGATTTTTGCCCATAATAAAGCCCACTTAGCTTGCTACTGCATTTGAAAAACCTTAGCAAGTATTGTGCCTTATGAACCATTCAAGTAGAGCTCCCTTCACTCTTATGTATTTAAGTATTGAGGGTCTTTCGCAGTGCATTATATTAGATATCATTTTTTGGGATTCAACTATGTTAAGAAATTCATTCATCTATGACCATTTCATTATAGGATTCAACTGTGTTAAGAAAGTTATTAATCTATGACCATTTCCATGAGAGGTCGTCGTAACTGACTAATTTCTAATGATTTTTGAATAGTCCACTTAGCACTCATTGGATCAAGTGATGCTCACAAGGGTGAAGAAGTGGGATTGAAAATAATGAAATGAATCACATAGCGTCAATCATCACTTCGGGGGTTTGCACCTAGTAACCAGGACTTCTTAAGAGGTCACCCATCCTAGATTGCCTCTGGCTTAAGCACGCTTAACTATGGACATTTCCCCACAATTAAGCCCACTTAGCTTCCTACCCCATTTGCAAAACCTTAGTAAGTATTTTGCCTCATGAACTATTCAAGTAGAGCTCCCTTCACTCTTATCTATTTAAGTATTGAGGGTCTTTCGTAGTGCATTATATTAGATATCATTTTTTTGGATTCAACTGCATTAAGAAAGTGATTCGTCTATGACCATTTCCATGAGAGGTAGACGTAATTGACTAATTTCTCATGATTTTTGAATAGTCCACTTAGCACTCATTGCATCGGGTGATTCTCACAGCGGTGAAGAAGTGGGATTGAAAATAGTGAAATGAATCACATAGCGTCAATCATCACTTCTAGGGCTTGCACCGGGTAACTAGTACTTCCTGACAGGTCACCCATCCTAGATCGCCTCTTGCCCAAATGCACTTAACTGTGGGGTTTTCAAAATAATCAAGCTCACGTAGCTTGCTACCCCATTTACACAACCTTAGCAAGTATTGTGCCCCCTGAACCATTCAAGTAGAGCTCCCTTCACTCTTATGTATTTAAGTATTGAGGGTCTTTTGCAGTGCATTATATTAGATATCATTTTTTGGTATTCAACTTCGTTAATTCATCTATGACCATTTATATGAGAGTTAGTCATAACTCACTAATTTCTTATGATTTTGAATAGACCACTTAGCACTCATTGCATCGGGTGATGCTCACACGGGTGAAGAAGTGGCATTGAAAATAGTGAAATGAATCACATAGCGTCAATCATCACTTCCAGGGCTTGCATCTGGTAACCAGGACTTCCTAAAAGGTCACCCATCCCAGATTGCCTCTGGGTCAAGCACGCTTAACTGTGGATTTTCCCCCACAATCAAGCCCATTTAGCTTGCTACCCCATTTGTAAGACCTTAGCAAGTATTGTGCCTCATGAACCATTCAAGTAGAGCTCCCTTCACTCTTATGTATTTAAGTATTGAAGGTCTTTCACAGTTTATTACATTAGATATCATTTTTTGGGATTCAACTGCGTTAAGAAAGTCATTCATCTATAACCATTTCCATGAAAGGTAGTCATAACTGACTAATTTCCCATAATTTTTGAATAGTCCACTTAGCACTCACTGAATGACTTTCTTAACGTAGTTGAATCCCAGAAACTGATATATAATAAAAATACAATCAATAATTTTACATATTATATTTTTGTAATTTAAAAAATACAAATAACATTAAATTAAATTATATTAAACACAAATTTTATAATTAAAATTTATTATAAAATATAAATCTACTAAACTAAATTATGATGATGATGATGGTTAACGTCCACGGAGACCAAACTTTGGCCTATCGGACCTAAAGAAACGAATTATTTAGTTCGATTTGAGAATTTATTCCTATGCTCAAAAAGCTTGGAGAGAAGCCTCCCGAGGTCACTGTAATTTTGACAATGTAAAAGGCTAGGAATGTCAGTATTGCAACAAAGATTTTGAAACTAAGATCTAATGTGGTTGTAGGCAGTTCACTCTAAGAGGAAGTGATTTTTATCCTCGATGTTTGTATTCTCACAGAAATGGCAGAACCTTTCCTTCCACGGTGTTTTAGGAACTGCCCAATGACCCGTTTTACTGTGGAGCTCATGAGAGTTCGTTCTAATCTTGGCTATATTAATTTTCTTCTTTGAGCTAGTTAAAACAAAGAGATAATTTTGATCTTCTAGGGTGGGGTTGATGACCTCCTTATAATATCTTAATTTTCTTTTAGTTGCTAAATCTTTCTCACACCAAATTTTTTCTTTGCACTTAGAACTAACAATATTTTTAATGTTATTAATGTTTTGCAATGCAACATTCTCGTCGATCTCCCAACGGTTTAACCAGGCCCTGGTGTCTTTATACCAACCTCATTTGAGCCTTAGGTGGTTTTGGCTGCAATTTAAAGCTAGCTTAGGAAGTCTATGGTCTCCTACGTTATTGAGTTTGTGCTTGTACAACAAAAGCCTATTCATAGCTAGGCTCTCGATAGGGGAAAAGCCTACTTCTATAAGGAGAATAGGATAGGGTGTGTTGCTATTAATTTTGAGGTTATACGTTATAAAATGCTTCTGGATTTTCTCAATCTTTCTCTAGGATTCTCTAGAGATGCTACAACCCCAAACCTCATATCCATATAAGATAACCAGAGTGACTAAAGTTTCAAAGAGGAACTTCTTTCTATCCCATATTACGAGGTTTGTCGTTTTACAATTATTTTCAAGACCAAAATAAGCTTTCCATCACCCATTAATCATTTTCTCAATGTTATAGTTCTAGTTGAGCTTGTGATGAATATCAATTCCTACGTACTTGTAGGAAGACACTTCTTGCAAGTTACTATTGTCATACATAAAATTAGCGTAAGTGCCATTCTTGGATTTGATAATCATAACTTTTGTTTTGTCAGTGTTAACAATCATACCCATGGTAGAGCAGGAATCCTTAAGAAGCATAAGTTGCCTATCAAGATCATATGAGCACCTTGCGAGAAGAACAATATCGTCAGCATAGAGAAGAAGGATAATGACTATCCCAGCTAAGATCGTGTGAGCACATCCTGCTTCCTCTAAACAACCTTCTAGCTTATCGATGTAAATGCCAAAATAATACCGTATAACTTGGCTAGGAGAGGGTTGATCATAATTGTCCGATAATTAGAGGGATTATTTGTATCCCCACTTTTAAAAATAGGGATAATGAGGCTTTGAGTCCATGGTTTAGGGAACCCTTGCTTGACCGCTTGATTGAAAAGCTTGTGAATGTGGGGGATGAGGACAAGACCTCCAATTTTTAAGATTTCTGCATGGTAACCTTCAATGTCCTTAGCTTTCCCATTAGCTAAGTGATTAACTCCAAAATCAATGTCTTCTAATGCGAAAACGTCTTTCGTTGTGAGCAGGGTTTCAAAGTTATCCATGACATTTGGAGAAATAAGATAGGAATTCTAGTCGTGTAAAGCAATTTTATTATTATCTTTAGTTTTCCTAGTTAGAATCTGCCTCCAAAATTTCTTAGGAGCTACCTTAGAGAGGTGTAAGAGATTCTCTTGTCTTTTATAGCTTTGTATATTTTTATCTTGCCAATTTTAAGAGGTTCATCAACAACTTCCTTAATTGCTCTCCTCATACTTTTAGTTTATTTTATTTAAAACTTAAATTTATTTAAAATATTTGAATTATATAATATTACTTTTACAAAAAATTATATTTAAATTAAAAAACTCACCAACAAAAAAAATTAAATGAAATTTTATTTTATTCCATAAAAAATAAATCTATATCACTTTACCTATAATTATATTAAAATTTTTAATTAAAATTTTAAAAAACATAAATAAATACCATAAATTTAAATAAATAAACACTTATAAATTACTACTAATTTTAATTAAAGTTTGAACACATAACAGGTAAAACACTATATTATAATATAATATATATATATATATATATATACATATATATATAATTAATTTACTAATTATTTATAATTATTATAAATTTTAATTAAAATAAATTTAACACATACACACATAACACGACATTTAAAACTATAATTAATATATATATGAGATTCTTAAAAGACTCCATTTCAGGTTAAAAAAAGACTCAATACAGACTTACACATCATAAATAAAGGTGGGCCCCTTCTCGACATATTCGAATGGTTTATTGTCATTTTAATGCATGGTTGCAGATTTCTAAGATCAAGGAATTCCAATCTTTATAATATGTCTATGACAGTATCGATGAAATAACTGGTAAATTACTCGATTCTAGAGGTTAGTTTAAATTTATTTTAAATATTGATTTAATATGAGTGCAGAGAGATTTAATTTTTTATAGATTAATATTATTTAAATATTTTAAATTTTTTTATTTTAGTTGACCCGAACATTTTTTTCTAATAACAAACCTAACATCATACTGAATTATAAATTAAACCTATAAATTCAATCAAAAAATTCCAATCTTTATAATGGAACAACAGCCGCCTCGACAACGGGCTCTGCAATGCGTGCGAATGGAGACAATGGTTTATTCTAGTTGGATGGTGTAGTTAAGATTAATTATTTCATCCATTTTAGTAATGAGTTTTTAGGTTTTCGTAACGAGAGAACTCTCCAGAATTTATATGTTGAATGGTACATAGCAGTTGACTTCTTGAATCGACTTTTTTATTTGTAATTTGATAGTTAAATGAAAAAAATTAATGGAGTTGTTTATAATGCGACTTTTTGGAGATTCAGGTGACGGAATCCGGCGGAAGAAATGATGTTAAATCTCGATTTTTAGCAGTTAAAATGGTTTTTTAACTGCATATTTGGATTCAGCGCCCTGAAAAACACCTGGGAGCCATTGATTGTGCAAAAACTAGCTATTAAACTTGGGATTCCAATAAATTGCTGCCGGATTTTGACCGGAAAAATCCGCCGGAAAGGCTTTCAAAAATTCGCGTTATAGACTACTGCAAAATTAATTACTTCTGTTGAAAAAGGAAAACTAACAGCAGGCCAGTACTATCTCTTTAATTAGAAATATTTAATTTATCAAGGCAAAACTATTTTTAGTTCATACGTCATTATGCTATTAATTTTAAATAATAATAAAAAATTTTAAATATTAATAAAAGTTCACTTTTTGTAATATAAATAATAGGCAAGAGCTAACTAGCATACCATTGGGTATAACTAGCGTATCATTGGGCATTAAATGCCCAGCTACATGCGCCTCGATCGCTGTTTAACACATCCACGCGCGGTGATAGATAAATAAAAAATAATAGCCCGCACGGTGATAGATAAATAAAAAATAATGGCACGCTTGTGAGGCGCATGTAGCCAAACATTTAATGCGCAAAGCTCGTTACCTCTTGCCCAAATAATAAACAAGACATAATTGTGACACTCATACCATCAAAATAAATAGAAATAGTACGTTAATACTCTTAATGCCAATGATATTTAAGGTAAAAAATTTAATGCAGTGTAAAGTATTTAAGTTTGGATTTTTTAAATATATGGATATTTTATTTTTCCAAAAATTAATTATAAATTCAAAATGTTTAAATTTGCATAATTTAAATTTTAATAATTTAATAATGGTTAATAATAATATAATTTAATTTTAATCATTTTTAAATTTTAGGATTAGCTTTTTGTATCTATATGTAATAAGTATGGTTTTCAGACTAAATAATATTGACATGATTAATCAAAAAATATGTTTATTAATTTTATAGTTTTTTTTAGTAATTTATTTATATGTTAAAAAAATTAATTTTAATATATAAATAAATTTTTTTATGAATAAATTATATCCTACATTTATCCAAAGTCAAATTAAATTTTCTAATTATTAATAAAGTTTATTTAAATAATAATTAAAAGATTTTCAAAATATATAATATTATATAATTTAAATTTATATTTATAAATATGATCAATCAATATTAATATTTACCAATGGATGATCATTGATGGAGGGCTCTGCAATCTGAACTAGGGTTTTGCTTTAGGGTTTTGTCACTGGTCACCATGGCGAGGTGCGGAGAAGGGATTTCACCTCCCTCCTACAGTCAAGTGGTTGCGGAAAGAAGCAAGGGAATTGGATCGCATCGCTTCAAGAAACCAACGGAGGTGGTAACAGAGGCTACGAATACAGAAAAATCAGAAACTATCAGACCTCAAGGACAAGAAGAGAATCATGAGGAAGCTAAGGAGAAGAGGACAGATGTTAGAAGTCAGAAAGTTGCTCCTATGAATACATCAGGGGTCTACAAACCCAAGTCGACCATTATTTCTCGAGTCGTTTTAAGTGACCCAGCACTGCAGGTGCACAGAGACCACATGGTGGAATATGCTATTATCTGTAAATTTATGGGGATTTGACTAATGGAGAAGACTTTGCAAGCATGGATAAGAAACCACTAAAAACCAAAGGGGGAAATTAACCTTCACCTTAGGTCCAAGGGCTTCTTCACGGTGGTGTTCACAAGCTTAGAGGATAAAGACAGAGTGTTCAAGGGAGGACCCTATTTTTACACTTTTGCACGCCTTTATATGAGACCATGGGTAATGAACTTTGTTCCAGAATGAGAAACTTTCACCTCGATGCCGGTATGGATGAGACTCTACTCCCTTCCTTTAGATTATTAGCTGTCAAAGTCTCTAAAGGCTATCGGCAACAAACTAGGGCATTTTATAAAGATCTCAAATGCTATTCTAACAGGAAAATACACTTCCTTCACCTGGGTGTGTGTGGAAATGGACTTACCTGGGGCACTTCCGGATGCAATCATTTTAGAAGTGTATGACAAGGAATGGGTGCAGGTGGTGGACTATGAACACCTCCCATTTAGGTGTTGTAAGTGCCATGAACACGGGCACCTATATGGGGACTGCCCATTGAACAAGCTGGAGAGCAATACGAAAGCCACTACAAGTAAGGATCCCAAAGGTTTTACTAAGGTTGGGGATAAAGGGAAAGGAGCCAAGCAATACCAGAAGAAAATTAATGAAGACAAACAACCGAGCCATAATAGTTTCAAGATCTTAGAAGAAGTAAAAAACAACTGGACAAACCAGAAATCAAAGAATATTCCCACTGAGAAGGAAAGGGATGCTAAGATGGAGGATATACCAGAAAACAACAGACAAAAGGATGATATGTAGAGCATTATGGAGCTCAGTAGGGACCACGAGATGACCCCAAGTGAGGCTGGAATGGAAGACCATGAACTGTAGGAGATTCTAGAGAGGGAGAATTTAGATCTAGAAAAGTTTTTGGAGCAAGGAATCACCAAAGGGGTAGACTCTCTGCCAAAAGAGGAGTTTGACAGGGTTCAACAACTCTTTTTATGGAGATCACAAACGAAGTTTTCTAGAGTCAAAAGAAACCATGATAGCCAGGAGAATTGGGGAGTGAAAACGATGGACAGTACACTGATGCATTCTTCCAAGAACGTGAGTAGGAAAATAGGAAGAAAAAAATAGAATGAGCTAATGACCGAATGTGGGAAACTTATGATTAACTCAGGTAAGATGAGGGATCTTACTAGTTACTCCTTTACAATCCTTTCTTAATGAATCTTACAACCTGGAACATTAGGGGTCTAGGAAGTAAAAGGAAACAAAGAAATCTTAGCAGTATAATAAAAGAAGAAAAATCAGATATGGTTTTTATTTGGGAAACAAAATGTCTAATGGATAAGATCAGAGAGATACAGAGAAAATGGTTAATCAAGTATGAGTATCTAGAGGTTAAAGCGGATAACTCGCCGGGTGGGATTTTTACTCTATGGGATCCTCAAAAACTAGGAATCTTGGATGTTGAAGCTTCTAGGAACTATCTATCATTGGTGATTCAACCTTCGGGTGATAAGGAGATCTACATGATCACTAACGTCTACGGTCCTCAAAAAATAGAAGACAAACTTAAGCTTCTCACTTCCCTTGAGGAGCTAAGAGAGATATCCTGATATGCCCTGGATTCTGGCAGGGGATTTCAATATGATCAGATCTCTTACAAAGAAAAAAGACGGTACCAAAAAACTAGGCAGAGACTCCATTACCTTCCATAACTTCATGAATAACATGGGGCTAGTCGACACCGAAATAGTAAATGGCACTTTTACTTGGAATAATAAAAGGGGAGGAGCTTCTCAAGTCACCTCTAAACTAGATAGATTCATAATATCAAAGGGCCTCCTTCTCATGGAATTTGATATGTCAGCTTTAATCCTTCCCTTCGGAGGCTCCGACCACTAGCCTCTCCAGCTTGAAGCTACTTTTATGGGTACACCAAGGAATAGACCTTTTAGGTTTGAAAATGTCTGGCTCTCTCACCCTGACTTCATTGGCAATATTGACAAATGGTGGATGGAAAACATGCCCATTGAAGGCACTAAAATGTGCATGTTGCAGTAGAGACTTAAACACATCAAATCTAGGCTTAAAGATTGGAACAAAAAAGAGTTTGGTAATATTTTTAAAGCCAAAAGAGAAGTTGAGCAGAAACTCTAGGAGATTAATGAGATCATCATCTCAGAAGGTTTTACCAAAGAACTGAAAATATAAGCTGACTCTCTTTTGAACATTTAACACATACACGCATAACACGACATTTAAAACTATAATTTATATATATATATATGAATGAGAAATTCTTAAAAGACTCCTAATGAGAATCCGTCTTAAAAGTCCAAGAGTGTACAACAAACATATCAAGACAAATGTTTACTACCATTTCACGTTAAACAAAAACTCAATACAGAGTTACACATCATAAATAAAGGTAAGACCTTTCTACATATTCAAATGGTTTATTGTCATTTTAATGCATATTTGCAGATTTATGAGATTAAGGAATTCCAATCTTTATAATATTTTAAATATTGATTTAATATAAGTGCAGAGACATTTAATTTTTTTATAAATTAATATTTTTTAATATTTTATTATAATTTTTTTTTATTTTCATTTGAACCTAAAACAAAATTTCTTTTTAATAACAAACCTAACATCATACTGAATTATAAATATTAACCTATAAATTCAATCAAAAAATTCCAATCTTTATAATATTTATAAAGATTGGAATAACCATAAAATAATTTACAAACCTAGAAAACCACGATTATTCGACAACGGGCTCTGCAATTTATGTAGAGAATGGTTTATTATCATTTTTAAGTTTATGAATAATTTAATCATAAATAAATATATGATTCTAGTTGGATGGTGTAGTTAAGATTAATTATTTCATCCATTTTAGTAATGAGGTTTTAGGTTTTCGTAACGAGAGAACTCTCCAGAATTCTTATGTTGAAAGGTACATAGCAGTTGACTTCTTGAATCTGACTTTTTTATTCTTTAATTTGATATTTAAAGAAAAAATTTAATTTACTTGTGTTGGAAAGGAAAACTGACAGCAGGCCAGTACTGTCTCTGTAATTATAAATATTTAATTTATCAAGACAAAACCATTTCTAGTTCGTCCTTTATTATCCTACTAATTCTAAATAAGAATAAAAATTTCCAAATAATAAAAAAAACTCAAGTTTTGTAACACAAATAATAAACCAGACATAATTGTGACACTAATACAATCAAAATAAATAGAAATAGTAGATTAATACTCTTAATGCCAGTGATATTTAATATAGTAGATTAATACTCTTAATGCCAGTGATATTTAATTAAAAAATTTAATGCAGTGTAAAATATTTAAGTTTGGATTTTTGAAATATATGGATATCAAATTCAAAGGTTTAATTTTATAATTTTAAATTTTAAATAATTTATAATGGTTAATTTAATATAATTTT